>JAODTK010005524.1:0-214177 GCA_026419785.1 Sclerodactyla briareus | reverse complement strand
GACAACTGCCAATAAGTTCTCACGTGTCTTCAATTTCTCTTTGACAGGGTTTCCAATGTTCACGTGTTATGGGTGGTTTTATGTTGCAATTGTGGCCCAACTCTGAGACACGTTTAAGTCCTAAACTGTTGTGCTTAATTGCCAGAAAGGCATATCGAACATGTATTCAAGACGGGCTTTCGCGTTTCAGAGTGGGAATATGGTTTATTTCCCACACTGTTTTTAGCTGCGGGATAGCAGCTCTACAAGTATCAGTCTCTCCGTCCGTTCGGTTTCGGGTCGTTTTTCGTTCGTTCGTCGTTCGTCCCTTCGGTTCGTCACGTTCATCTCATAACCTCTAACCATACATGCGATTCATGTTGAAACTTGGTGGGTGGATGAAGCTTGCTACTGGCTAGCCCTAGCTACATTTATGTTCGCATAATTTTATTTAGATTTTAATTAAATCCAATTATTAACAATTACCAATTATTAGATTTTCTATAAATCCATTAATAACCCAATTTCCACTTTATATTTTGAGGCTCTTCTGCTGCCAGACAGTTTGTTTACAGTACTCCATCCTCTGCTGAGATGTTTACTTTAATCTATCAGAGTCCAGTTTCTGCAGAATAGTGACAATAAAACCTATTGTCCAAGATGATTTGTCTTTCATCGCATCTCGCACTAGTTTACATTAGCCCCCTGCCTCCACAGTGATTTGTTTACATTACATCTCGGTCCAATGCCTGAGTGGTGACCTAGAAAGGGGTGCTTGCGCCTTCCCCCCACCTAATCTGTTTGATGTACTTGTGGAGTGGTTCCACTATAACTATTAGTGTCAACAATTTTGATATTCATTCGTGGGAAGTGTGTTTCCACTGTTCACGCCACATTCTTATGAATGGCACTGATAGCAAATATTATGGCTATGTGGTAGACATGTCCAAGTCATTCCATGTTATGGACAGATTCAGTAGCAGGTCCAGTTGATGTGAACAAACAATAAATGTGAAAGGCAAAAAATGCGTGTATTTGCCACGAGAGCTTTGCTGTCCGCAGCTACAAGACGTTCCGACTTGGCACTTGTTTAATGACCTAAATACTAATGAATCGCTTCAAGAACACTACAGAGATATCCGGAATGAAACTGCACATAACTGATTGTCAAATGAAGCATTCCTGTTTCTAACATGCCTTTATACACGACATAGCTTTTTTTAATATAGGCGACCCCCCCCCCCCCCCATCCGCTCTCTGTTAAAATTTAAAAAAAAATTTCATGATATTCAGTGCCAGTTTTCTAAGCGCGTTTAGGTTCATTATTCTGCTTGTAGATTTTTTCTTTATATAAAGGCCACTTCTAACTTCACTCAATTTCAATGCGAATTTAGTAACATAGAATAAACGCGTAACCCCGTCCACTTAACACCCACTCATTAAAGCACATGCATGGAAGCCACGAAACCAGATCCATCCACCGTTTCCAATCACCTGGAGCCAGCGGTCCGACATGCATGGCTTGACCGGGGCCTTCTCGGCCTGTCGTGGCCCGCTTCAACTCACTAGAACCAGTACGGTTATACGGGTCTGCTTGACAGAACATGGTGGCAAGACGCAAGACCGTGAACTGAATTTTTCCGGTAATCCTAAAATTGTTCAGAATGGAGTCACGGGTTAAATGATCGTTGGCGATGTTATTGCAAACCGACACGGCCGGGTTTCACTCCTTGCTTGACACCGTGCAAGGTAGTTAGTTCATCCATTCATTCACTCTCTTATAGGCAAAATTCGGCGAGGCAACGGTGCCTCTGTGAATTAATTTTAAGTACATCATCATATAATATGTATTTTGTCTGATTTCTTCACAGGTCAGTTTTCAGAGAGTTTAAGCCTCCATCGGAAGACTGAAGGGAACCCCCCACCCCATTCCCCCATTAAATGTTTATCACATTGACATGAAAAATGGACAAGAAGAATTTTCCGCCAATAGGTGTGTAGTCACCTACCTACCTACCTACTGACCTAAGTCCGTGTTCGTAATTTCAACCATTAGGACCTACTGAGGGCGTTAACATCCCGCTTTAATTCACAATCCATCTGATGTCACACTTTTTCTGTATATAACTTTACAGTCTAAGCTAGCCAGTAGGCGGGATCTAATAACTGAAAAAAAATCACACTGCCCACGCGATAATAACCTACTGGGGGTATAGTTCATCTGCTTCTTATAGACGGGTTATCTTCTAATATTTCCAATGTGTCAGACAATCTCTCCTTCGCTGACCCATTTGGGGTAGTTCATCTTCCCCTTAGAGGAACTTGTCAACATTTACAACGAACTGCTAGAAATCTCCTACACGGATCTACTGGGAAGTAGTTCATTTGCCCCTTAAGTGACTTGTATTTCTATTACTTACAGATAACAGACAGACATCTCCTCTCACGATCTATTTAGGGGCAGTTCATTTGCCCTTATAGGATTTTTATCATTTCTGTACTCTATATATTTTATGTACAAATACAGCCAGACTCTTTCCGAGCACGGAACCTAGGGGAAGTTCATCTGCCTTTTTTAGGACTTGTCATTTTTACAACTGACGTTAGACAGCTCCTATCACGAATCGATTAGGGGTAGTTCATCGGCCCCTCATAGGAACTAGTAAAATTTCATAGTCGACAGAGAAACATACCCTATCACGGATCTATTAGGGGTAGTCCATTTGCCCCGTATAAAAAAAAAAAAATGACTTGTCAATTTTATATCCGACAGCCAAATTTCCCACACGGTGTTTAGGGGAGTTCATCTGCCCCTTAGGACTTGTCAATTTTTATAATCGACAGCCGAATATATCCTGTCACGGATATATTAGGGGTAGTCACATTTGCCCCTTACTAGGACTGTCAAATTTATAATCGAAAGCCAGACACATCTATCCAGAATCTATCAGGGGTAGTTCGTTCGCCCCTTATGGACTTGTCATTTTAAAATCGCAGCCAAACAATTTCTCCTATCAGGATCTATTAGGGGTAGTCCATTTCTTGGGCTGAGGGACTAGGGCAGTCATGGGATCTGGCTTTGTCAATGCCACGCAGGATTGTTTCTTCTCAGCATGTACATGTTCCTACCAGAAAGCATAATATTTGGATTAGTTTTGAGCAGTGACCAGATTCTGTAGATAATGTAGAATGCTTGGGTAAGCTCGGTGCAGTGATTCACGAATTATTTTTAGCTTTCAATGGGTCTTGTTCCGTCAAATCCCACAGAGTGGAGAGCTTGTCCTTGGTTTCATGGAGATGAGGTTAAACGATGTTATGTAGTTACGTCATTGGAGAAACGTCGCAGGAACAACAAGAGGCCTTCTTGGATGAATAGGGACGTTTTCCTGGCCATACACGTAAGCGACATTATGGCGACTTTATCGTTCTTCTGGGTCCGGATCTGAATCTAGAGCATTCAAAGTTCAGCAAAAGCATTTCCAGCGCTTAGTTTTCTGGTGCTACATGCCTCTAATATCCAGGAGAATCCTCGTGCATTTTCTCTTATGTGAGGGGGGAAAGCAGAAAAGTCAAGGACAGAATTGCGTCCATTGAATTGATTCCGAATCAGGTAGTACAAATAAGCGATAGCCGGAACATGGCTAAGGGTTCGTAATTATTATTTCTCGTCTGTTTTTACTCATTGAGAATTGGGATAACTTTTGGTGACCTAGTAGTGGGGTTTCTCCGCATAGTATTGTTAATATGGTGTGCTCGCCTGGTTTAGTATAGGAGAAACTGCAGAAGCTCAAAAGTATAATTAAAACTCCTGGTCCTAACGGAGTATCCTTTCTTACTTAAAATCCTGTTGCCGAGAGTTGTCGTTCCATTAGCTATTTTTTCAATAAGACTCTGCAAGAAGGTATGTTAAGGTGATTGGAGGAAGCAAAATGATTTCTCCTATTTTCAGAACGGGTAAAGGTCTCTTCCTTGTGTTAATTACAGGCCAGTCAGTCCTACTATTTTTGTCTGCAAGGTGTTGGAATCAAATCATTCTGGATCATATGGTTGATTATTTCAATGAGCATGTCTGATTAGGGATTCTCAGCAGGGGTTTAGGAAAAATCGTTCGTTTTGACTAATCTCTTGGAAGTTAGGCGAAGATGTAAATGGTCTGTTGACAACGACATGCTGTTGATATTTGATATAATTTCCTAGACTTCAGAAAGCTTTTGACAAGTTCCTCATGGGCGTCTCTTGCCCAAGTTGGAGAGCTTGGCCCCATTGAGGGGAATTGTCCTTAGGGAATTCGGAGTGGATTCATAAAGGGAACAACGAGTTGTCAGTAATGGGCGGTCGTCTCTGCAAAAGGTCACTAGTGGCATTCCCCAAAGATCGGTTCTCGGGCCGTTACTCCTTTCGGCGTATATTGACGATCTTGAAGGTTCTGTTCATTCCAGGGTAAGAAGTTCGCAGACTATACCACGTTGATTCGAATGATGATTGCTGCAATGTTCAAAGGGGATCTGGATATAATTCCAAATGGTCTTACGATGGCAAATGTTTTCAATGTCGACAAGTGCAAGTTATGCATGTGGGTTTTCATTGTAAATGGGCCAAAATTCAGGAGGTGATTTCAGAAAAAGATATTAGGGTTTGTTTTATTCTTCTTTGAAACCTTCTAAGCAGTGTGCCGAAGATGAATAGAAGAGGTAATGGATCTTGGCTTGTTTAGACGTCACTTCAGCTTTTCCTTGATAAGGATTATGTTGTCAGGCTATTTAAGCAAAATGGTGAGACGCACCTGGAATATTCTATACAAGTGTGGATCTAACTTTGCAAAAGACAAGCAGGTTATTGAAAACGTTCAACGGTGGGCCACTAGAATGATTGGACTGTCTGGAAAATTTATCCTACGAGGAAAGATTAAGGCGTCTCGGTCTAACTACCATGGAGATAAGGCGAATTCGGGGTGACTTGACCAGGTTTTCAAAATTGTCCAGGGACTCGTGGCTTCCTCCACTACTTCTTTGAAAATTTCCAATGTACTGCAAATAGAGGCCACTGTCTCAGCTTCGTGGCAAGCGCTGCAGATGGACATTCGTAAATATTTCTTCTCGCATAAAGGATCAATGATGGAATGGGTCTCCCTGAAAAATGTTGTTCTCTTAAGAGTGTGATGCGTTCAAGAACAGTCTTGATTTATTTCTCAGAAATCACGGGCGAATTATTTAGTGGTTCGTTCATTTTTCTTTCCTGGGGAGTTTGGCTCTGGGGTCGGTTATGAGGATTCTGTCCTTCCTGACCCTTATTCACCAAAATTCACTAAACTAAAAACTAAACACTTGTGTAGAGGGTCTGTATGATCTGTTATTGTACACTCTAATATTAGGGCAGTATGACGCACAAAAAATGTCCCTGGTATCGGAAGCGTTCGTCCGACGCCTACGACTACGCGCATTCTTTGCCGATGAAGATGGCAACGTAGTCTACCTCCTGTTGAGTACATATCAACAAATTCCAAAGGCAAAAAGCACTTGGAAACCCCCAAATGGGCATTACCCCAATTGGAGCCTACATTTCGGCAATCGAATGAGATGTCAAAAACTACACGCCGCCCACTGAATTCAGGGAAACCTCAGCAAACCTGAGAGACAATCCATTGGCCTTCTGAAGCATCGCAACGATATCGTCATCAAGCATGCTGAAAAAGGCTCTGCTGTGGTGGCTATGAGCACCGAATTCGACGGAATCGGAAGCAAAACGTATATTGGGCAACCCCGTACATAGCAAGGCCCTTGACTCGATCCCACCCAGCAAATTGCTGCCCAGATTGAAACAAACCATAGAGAGAATGTTATCCAAGGGCTCCATTATCCCCAAAGTCGGCCCCAATCTCCTTCAATCGGAACCCAGCCAGGAAGGGTTTTCCTTCCTCCCCAAAATTACAAGACTGGCAACCATGGCCGACCCATCATTTCTGGCATCGGCACTGCTACAGAGAAAAATTCTAAATTCGTGACGTCCTGATCAGCCCCTCGTCAGTCCCTCCCGTCTACGTCAAGGACACCAACAGACTTCATCATAAAATCGGAAGATCAAAGATTCCCCCCCCCCCCCCTGGCACATTGCTTGCAACCCTGGACGTTTCGTCTCTGTTACCAAATCCCTCAAACCGGAAGTATAGAAGCCTGTACGTCGGCTTTCAAACCAATTCATGGCCAGACACCCACCAAAGCGATTCTTGCGGAACAATGCAACTCATCTAACTTGCAACAAATTTTGTGTTTGGTGCTCAACTTTACCTGCAGGTCCACGGAACAGAAATGGGCATAACATGAATCTTCGGTCGCCACCGCTTCATGGGAAATTACTCTCTGGAAGCGCCCTGAGGCAACCTTGTGTGGCTCCGTTATATCGATGATATCTTCATGATATGACCACGGGGAAGAAAATACCTGTTCATCGAACAAATCAACGCATTACACCTCTATCAATTCATGTCATAATTTCAAGGACAGTGTCCACTTCCTTGACACCACATGGGACGTTGGCAACGGGTCACTTCAAAAAAGACTTGTCACAAAAACAACGGGCAAGCACAATTTACCTACTCCCTAGCAGTTGTCACCCACCCACACGAAGAACAGTCCCTACAGTCAAACTCTTCGTCGAAACGCATGTGCTCCTCATGATGCTCATTCGAGTCTCGTGCAACGCACTCCAAACATCTCCAAAAGAGGGCAGTATTTCCGACAGTTCCATTGAAGAGGCCATTGAAAAGGCTAGAAGACTCGCGAATTGAAACATCTGACGACAAAACTCGTCAATCCCAACTCCGGTACATAGTCTGTGGAATACAGCCTGCCCTACACCATTAGCCACTCTCATTCACAGCATTTGCCCATCCTTCAAAAGTCAGGAACGCATGAAATTCGTGTTCCCGGACCCCCGGTGTTGCCTACAGCAGACCTCGGAAATCTGCGTGACATTCTAGTCAACGCCAAATTTCGAGCAAGCCGGAGCCGAAAACAACCACCGGCGGCAGCCGCCCCCGCCCATCCAATGACAAAACGTGCAAACTTGTAGATCGCACAACTTGTTTCATAAGTTTCCAGACATCCCGTATATTTCGATTCACAAGTATTGATGCGTCTCAAGAACCTGGTCTACCTGAATTTACTGTAACCTCGCGGAGTTCAGTTACATCGGGAAAACAAAAAACACCCTGCGGGAGCGAATGAACCCAAACACCGGTCAGCCATCAAGACCAAAAAATGAGCAGCCGGTTGCTAGCATTTCAACATGGTCAGTCACTCCATTGGAAAAACCGAGAGTGATTGGCATCGAACTTGACCCAAATTGGTCCACTAAATTCCGCAAAGAGAAAGAAAATACTGGGAATTGAACCGAAAACGACTACACCATGTGTATGAGCATTCGGAACGACCTACCATCACAAAAGAGATAATGGTAAGCACTCGGCACCATCCCTTATTTTGCCTTTTGTCAATCACCAAGCGCAAATTGGCCTCATCAGTATAATCCTGTGAGGATTATATCCGTCAATCACTGAGGTGCAATTGGCCTCCCCGTATAATCCCCACAAGGATTATCCCCTGTCAATCAGCGAAACACTAATTACCTCACCCAACCCTTGTCCTAGGCCTCTAAATTTCAGCCGTCTTCTCTTCGAGTTATCACTTCTGTGGTCATGCACTGACGAATGACTAGTTTTGTCCGAAATCTCTGCATCAAAAACATATGGCTGTTGCTACTCACACTTTTTTTTCCTAAGCTCAATCATATTTCGCATTCATCGAGATCCAGCCAATCATTTAAGTAGCATTGTTGTTTTACAGTCTTTTGCCTTCTTGTCCTTATCTATATGTTCGTATATATATATATATCGATATATATATATATGTTATATATATATATACATATATATATATATTATATGTGTGTATATATATATATATATATAGACCCCAATGTTTGGTTGTTGGGTTCGGTCAAAGGTCATTGGGATACAAGAGAGGTCAAAGTCTGAATGTCTGTTAACACATAAAGTCCAGAATGCCTTGTTCGATAGGTCGAAATTTTGTATGCAGCTTTCTTTGGGAAGTACCAGAAACCTAATGTTTTGGTGTGAATTGTGGTCAGATTTTGGGGAAATGGGAAATGCGGAAAAATTGATAGTTGGGCGAACTTTAACTGGTTACCTCGAACACACCCTAGATGGATGAAGCTTTTTTGTCCAGAAACCCTCGTTTTTTGTGTAGACTGGGTCAGGTTGGAGAGAAAACATGGGAAATTGTGAACAATTGAATTCGGCAAATTTCAGCTGTTAACACAATAAACTCGATACCACTTAGATGGATGAAGCTCATATGTGTATGTTGCATTCCCCATTTAACACAACAACCCACCATTGTTTTGAGTCAGGTCAAGATAATCTGAGGTCACAGAGGTCAATGTCCAAGAATATTATCAATAATAGCCGAGAATGCCTGGTCTGATCCCGTTGAAATTTCATTACCGGGAGTCGGTTTTGGGAGAAAAATGGAAAATTGTAAGATTTTGGTCACTGTTAGCTTGTTTACATGATAGGGATGGAGAAAGTTCATACGTGGATGAGGCCGGCGCGTCGCAACGGGGCGGATGGGGAGGCCGTGGCCGCACCACGTTTTAGCAGCATACACGAAAATATATTGGGAGCTAGAAGAGAGCGCTGTGAGCAGCGGCGGGACGCGTGAGTAAAAAGAGGTGTCCATGGAAATAGAAAAATTATACGAAATAGATAAAAACGATAATGAAAATGAATCAAGGAATTGGTTTGCTAGGTACGTCGGCCAGAGAGTATCTGTTCCAAGATTATGAGAGACTAACATTCGAGCAAAATATCGACCAACGGGATGGAAAACCGGATCAGTTGCAGGGGCGGATCCAGGGGTAGCAACAGGCGCCCCGTTTCCCCCCCCTATTGGCCGTCATGAAAAAAGAATGAAAAAACGATGGTGAGTGCTGACTGAAAAAATCGTTTCACAACTAGGCTGCAAATTGTTCACATTTGGCACCATTTTACATCTAGGCCCCTTATTCGGAAGCGAACATTTTCAAAAGGGGGGGGGGGGAGAGGGAGACCCCAGGGCAGCGATCTCTCATGCTTTGGCCCCCCTCTAGATGAATAGGAGAAAGACTCGAATCGCCTGAAATTGGGCCGAAATACCTGGATTTCACCAACAACCACCTGATTTCTTTGCGCAGTCGTTTCTCCGTTTCGTATCAACTACAAGCAAGTCCAAAGTTGGGGGAAGGGGCTGGTCTCATACACCAATAAGTATACAACATGAACATTGGCTCTGTGAAAATAATTTCAACAGTCGTAGAAGGCCAAGGGGTACTGTTCTTCTCATACTGCCATTACATATATGTGCGGCGGTAGCCAAAATGGTGAATAACCAGGACAAGACATGCCTCTTCGGAGGGCAAGAATTGTGGAAAATCATGAGATTCCCCCCAGGGATGAAAAAATTTTCGGATAATAATAACCGATGTGGAACAGCCACAAATGATGAAGGAAGTGCCTTTCCTGGTATCTAGGGGCTTCCCAGCCTTAAAAATCTTCGATTCGTCCAGATAGTCGGTCGCACCCCTTCCCAACGAAAGTATGACGCCCCTTCACTCCGATGAATCGGTTACCCCATGTGTGTTCTGACTATTTATAACCACTACCGGCGATGTTTAGAAATTTGGCGGCCTACTGGGTACCCCCCCCCCTTCAGTGTGGTCTGGACCTGCTAGTAGTCTTACACGTGTTCGGGTAATGATAGGCGGTAATGTATTGGGCGCGACCTACAATACATTGTGAAATTGATAAAAAAAACGTCTCGAATATTCCTCGGAACCATCTCTAGAAAAGGAGATAGTCACGAACTGAGAAAGGGAAAAGGAGGCAAAGACTAGGCCCGGAAGCCTTTGGAGTGAAGGCGCTACCGCCAAATACGTTTGACGAAGTTAGAACAATCGCATGCAAATTTGACCGAGGAAGCGTGATCGTGATGCTAATAAGGCCCCGTAACCACCCCAGCATGTCTTCCTCTGCGCGGTCTCTGGTTCAGTGGCTGTTCGCATCAGATGGCATGAACGACGACCTGAAAGTGCCAAAATTTCCCGGATTTACTAAGATCATGCAGGTGAAACGCGAAATAATTCCGAAACGGACTGGAGTTTAGGTGTGTATATTGCACTCAGTTGCAATCAACGCCCGCCGCCAATGCCAAATTTAGAAGAATGGCTCATACGTAGACTATGAACAACACCAATTAATTTTTGGAAAACGGAATAGTGTTTCGGTGTGCTACATCGTAACAAATTGCATTTAACAGTGCCTGAAAATGTAATGTTCCACCAAATACTATGAGATGATATGAAATTGAGCTTGGAAAAGTAAAGTGAAAGAATTACCTCTAATATTTAGCTATCTTGAGGGACATTTTTTGTTGTTGATTGTCCCCAAAATGTAGCAGACCTTGCGCGCTCCGCGTCAAGAGTATAATGTCGTCTTTCGTGGGCCTGCTGAACGTGAATTGCAAGAAAAAACTTAACTCGGGAAACATTTTTGAGATTGGCAATTTCATTGCCGACCATTTTAATGATGAAAAACTGTGGCGATGCCGATATCACGCCCTCAGCTCCTTGAAAATAGGTCAGGAAGGACGCTTTCCTGCATTGTGAGGCCTAATACTGCCTGAAATCTCTTCCCACGCTCCGCGCCAACCAATGGTGCGCTCCGCTAGATGGGACTGGGGGGGGGTGGTTGCCCCTAGAAAATGGTGCACCCCCAGCGCCCTCCTACTGGAAGAACGCCACTGATGCAAAGACCCGCTCAATCCGAAATATATTAAATGATCACCACTTGCTCACGCAGAGTGAATTTGCCCTCGATCTTCCCTCTCGCGAATTTTCCGTGTGGCAATTGGCAATTTCCCGAAATGTAAATTTCTCATAAACGTTTTACTTTCAAAGATACGAGAGTTTAGCACCAAATTCGCATTATGTAGGGGACTAAATTGCCAAAATATCAAAGGGACAGATAGGGCCCTCGTCATCTAGACCCCTCTTCAAAGACGCGGTCCAAAGACATATCCGTGGTATTTTATTCCACCCTGGAAACATTGATTCTCAAACACAAATGTGAGAACAGCTAACAAATATAGACCAATAGCATGTATCGACGCGAATTATTTAAGAAAAATTACTCAAAAGGGAGAGGGACCACCCAAGACGGCGGGTCAAAGAAAGGTTATGACTCGTGGTATTTGGCAAAATTTCCCTGAAGGATATTAAGTTAAGGGAAGGGGAACCACTTCTTTTTGCCCCTCCCAGGACGGCGATCCAAAAAGGCATACCTCAAAAAAAATCCTGAGTACAAACCATTCGGGATCATGTTTCGAAAACAGGAGGACGGGTCATTTCATCCTCTCCGAGGTATCTGAAACTAAATGAATTCTTAGACGCTCTCTCGCGCCATCAAACGTCAAAAATGGGGACCTCAGCTTTGGTACTTTATATTGCGGTCCGGGAAGCTGTCTCCACCCCTAACCACCAAACGTTGTCCAATGACAATTGACCTTTCATCGAGTCAAGTTTCAGACATCCATGAGCAAAGACAGTTTTCTTTGAAATGATTAGGCATAATATCTAGGAATGACAGTGTGGTGGGTCCATGCTCGATGCCGGCAATGGGCATTTCCAGTCATTCAGGGGTATCGCATGAAACGTTTCTTGTGTGCGCTTAGCGCCAGATGGGGGCGCTACGCTTAGATAGCACTCTGTCACATTTGGCCGCCCCACTTTTTTGGAGATTTGCTACGCGCCTGGCTATAGAGGGTTCCCATGAAGAGTGGCTATTCCTATTGAATAGCTTCCTTATGGAAAAACAAGAACACTGTCGTTTTCGGTGTGACTGGAGCCAGGTTGGGAGGAAATGGGGTTTTTAAAGTGTGGAATCATTCATATTTTGGCTAACTGTACTTGTTGGACGAACTCATCTGCTGGATGTAGTCATACTTGGTGGTGAGTTTTTTTTTTTCCCCCCCCTCTAGTTATAAGTCCTATGATGATTCCGATTGTAATTCTTGGACAATCTTAGCTTGATCAGGCGGGTCAGTCAAGGAATCACTAAGCCTTGTTTTTTTCGGTTGAAGAGTATTCACCACTCAGTCACATTATACGACGCAGCCTAACCCTATTACACGACTAAGACGAGCACGGCCCGGTTACTCTCGGTAGAGGATCACCTCTACTCTTGCGCGCAAACATCCTAAACGACTGTAGTAGGTGTTCCACCATCAGGAGATGATATTGTATTGAAGTAAGATTCAGTAGCTTAGCTAGGGGGGGGGCGGGGTGGGAGGGGCGCCCACTAGTGTGAAGAAGAAAGGGGAAAAGAGGGAAATAAGAACGAAAGGAGTAAGAAAAGGGGGAAGCAAAAAGAGAAAAATAGGGAGAAAAGAAAGAAGAAAGAAAGTGGGAAAAAAAAGGAGGTGGAAGAAAGAGAGGGAAAGGAGAAGAGAGCTAGAATTTACCTAAACGGAGAAAAAGAAAGAAGAAAGAAAGAAAGAAGGAAAGAAAAGAAAGAAAGAAAGAAAGAAACAAGAATGAGAGAAGAAAGGGGAAGAAAGAAAGAAAGAAAGAAAGAGAAAAGAAAGAAAGAATGAAGAAAGAAAGAAAGAAAGAAAGAAAGAACGAAAAATGAAAGAAATGAAAGAGTAGTCCAGAGAGTGGAAAAAGAAAAGAAAATTAGAGGAAAAAGAAAATAGAGGGAAACGAAGGGAGAGAGCTAGAAATTGACCTAGAAAGGAGAGGAGGAAAGTGAAAACGACGAGAGGGGTTGGTGGGAAAGATAAAGAGAGAAAAGGGTAGGAGATATAAGGAAATAGGGAGAGGGAAATACAAATTAAAAGAAAACAGGGAAAATAATTAGAAAAAGACAGATAAAGTTTTAGGAGGAAAGAAACAGAAAAGACCTGAAGCCAAAAGGTAGTGATGCCTTGACTTCATTTCTGACACACCCTATGGCCAGTCACATGGACAAGTGGAACATTGTACAAGCTCAGTATGGGCAACATTATGACAGTCTGACAAATTTTCCCATGTTCCACCAAAAATGATGCTGTCTTGATCAACAAACATGGTTCTGTACTCTTGATAAGATTTTCTCTTCCAATAATGATTCCAAACTGATCTCGTTGGACCCGCCTCCACTGACCTTGGAAATAATGGGAGCAACTGTAGTCATCATAGTGAACATAAATTACTTTCTATGTTTGACCGAAATTGTTTTCACCCCCGATTGAACCAAAAACAATAGGGTTCCTGTTCTCTCCATAGAAAGCTACACACTAACTTTCTACCATTCTGGACTGGACTACAAGGATTTTCAGGCTTTGACCTCTGTCGACCTGAGATGACCTTTAAGGTGACCCAGATACAATAGGATTCATGTACTATTCATGGGAACTCACATACAAGTATAGCTTCATCTATCAAGGTGGGTCGAGTTATCGTGTTTACAAGCCATTATTAGCCAAAATATCAGTTTTTCACAAATTTCCCATATTTTCTACCAAAATGGCATCCCTACTAAACCAAAACCAATAACGGTTCCTGTACTCCCCATAAGAAAGCTATACACTAATTTCAGCTTGTCTGACCAAGCATTTTGCCTATCGTGTTTACCACAGGTTTTCATACATTGACCTAAGGTGACCTATGACCTATGACCTATATGCGTCGAAGAGAGACGGAGAGATGGAGAATAGAAATATGGCATTCATAGGCGTATACTTGAGTGAACGTACACTTGTCAACATCGACAATAGCAAAACGCCAACAGCGAGTAGAAGTAGATGCAACAAGGTCTGGCAATTGACAGGTCATTTCATAATTTGCCCTTTTTTCTACATATTTGGACTAGGTAAGTCATCGTTCAATCTTTCCATATTATTTCGTATGATGTTCGACAGAATGTAAGATATTTAAAGAACTCCTAGAACACATTATGTCGGTCGATATGTCATAGGACAACCTTAGGTCCTGCCTTGACGAATACAACATCAGGCTAAACTGAGGCCTGCCAATGAGACCTTTGGCATAAACAAACAACTGGGCCCTCTTTCAGGCCTACAAAACGCGTGTTTCATGACGTTATGCAGGAATCAATGCTCTCTTCTCAGAGATACCAAGCCCCTAGCTCCATGATCGTTGAATTGTCTTGTAGATAAACATATCTACCTTTTAAATGCACTAACTATAGTCAGATGTGATCGAGTTGGGGGGCTTTCCCGGCTCCAGCCCCATTCCTTCCTGCTGCTAAGCCTCGTTTATGTGTCAGACCCCTCCCCTTTTTTCCCCGTGAATAGCGGTCGACTTGATAATCCTTATACTTTCCCCCTGTTTTCGATTATTCATTTCAGATTTCCTCTATAAACGACGTCCGGTAACCTGTGCCTGTTTTGTCGACTCCATAGACGTCTGTCCAGATGCACAGATTATATGGAATCGTATTGAAAATTTTCGAGAATTTGTCAAACGAAATCACAATAAAATGTTCACAATAAGCCTCAGAATGCACTGGAGAGCATCTAGCATCCGAGGATCCTCCAGCTTCCATGGCCTTCGCTTACGCGCTGAAATGAGGGATAGATGGGTCTCCTTGGAAACCTTTACTGGCCTGGAAAGTATTAATTGTTCTGATATTAGTGACTGAACCTATCACGTACACAGCGTAACAGCATTACAAATGCAATATTCAATCGAAAGCCTGGAGCCCTGACACTGCAGTCTGTTTTCCATTGTTTACGTTGAATCCCCCTACTTAGGAACATGTCTGGTTTGATTCATTATGACTGCAATCTAAACTACAACTAATGCGTCTTGCAGGCGTGCCTACTCGAAAAGGTGGGGATGGCGCTAAAGAGATCGTGTTTTCGTCGATAGTGACGGCACAGCAGCCCCCGTTCTGTAGCTTGTGAAGTTTGTACCCAAAAAAATTACTGTCCATATTCTATCAGTGAACTCATAGCCTTGTTGTAGCTACCCAAAATGCAAGGTAGGGTCCTCATACGTCAAAAAAGTTCGAAACTGCCTGAAGGTTCTTTGTTTTTCGTTTTCTAACCCGCAAGCTTGTTCTTAATCAACAAACCTTATTGCGGCCACGGTCACAGGCCATGTTTCTGCGATAAGTTACTGGTATTGGGCCTAAGTATCACACCGATATCCATCGTACTTAACTCGATACGGTGTCAGCCTAGGTAATAATAGCTCGAGCAGCCCAAAATTCACGAGAAGCTAATTGTAATCAGGTAATTGTTTATTCTCATCTACATAGATAAGTGTTCCAAATTAGTACTGAAGAACAAAGATCTCCTCCTAATACGTGAACCACGTATTGTTCCCTACTTGCCCTAGGCACGAAAAAGGATGCTCTGTGGGGGATCAGGAGCGACGCCCACCTTGTAACACGACAATTCGACCCCCCCTTAAAATGAAGTTCATACGTTGGTATATGTGTGTTTCCCATAATGAGTAACATATCCCTATTTCTTGCAGTCATTCATAGTTAATTGAGGTCAAGAGAGGTCAAATTCTGAAAATATTGTTAACCCATGATCCAGAGTGCCTCTCCGATAAGGTTGAAAATCGATAAACGTCTCCCTTTTGGATCACAGAACCTATATGTTTTATAGTGGGACGAGAGTCATTTTTGGAGAATAAATTGGAAAATTGGAAAACAACTGATAATTTGGGCAAAGTTTAGCTTGTCATACTTGGTAATTTGGTTTCCAGAGATGAGTACAGTTGATCCCTTCTGGGTTTGGGTCAATGTAATCTGAGATCAAGGAGTCAACGTTTCAAATTTGTGAGCATGTGCACTTCACAATGCTTGCTCGACTGAGGTCAGGATCATCAAAATCACGCCTTTGCTCTTTCTTCTGGTTCCAACAGTGTGGTGTTTGTCCATATCATTCTCCCAACAGCTCTGAGAACAACAATTGCCACTCCTATATGCTTCAACCAGTTTTCCGGCAAGATAAACATCAACCTACCAGCTGATTCCTGGGTCCTGATGGCAGTATGGGTAGTCCTGGTGTCAACTTTTCAATGTTCTCAAGACTGTTTCTTTCCTCGGCATTTACTTCCCCTACCAGGAAACGCAATGTTGGGTTCAGTCGGAGTAGTATCCTTGTTGAGTGGACAATGAAGAGTGCATCGGTACTTTTGGTACACTTGATACCAATGTTTTTAGCTTTTGATGGGTTTTTGTTCTTCAATACTCTAGACTCTCATTCTTTTGTTTTCAGAAGGCAGGATCCGATTGAATTTCGGGTTTTATGAGTGAAGTCATTTCCTGATTTGTTAGTCGGTTCAAATGCTGTTTTCTTGGGGAAGTTTTTTGTGAAGATTCATGATTGCATAGATTGTACATTCTCTGGAATAGGCGCCCGAATTAGAAGAAACGATTCTGGTGGCGTCATTTCGTTCTACAGGATCCTCGTCATGTTCAACGCTCAAGAAAGAGTTATTCAAGCCTTTATTTTATGGTGCCAAATTGGATTTTGAGAAGAAAAGTGCTCCAAAATCTTTTCTTGTTTTTCACTTATGTTAGAGGGAAGCGGAAAGTGAAGGAGAGCAGTGGTCCATTGTAATTCAGTGATGGGAGGCTCGATCAGCGATAGTCAGGAGATGTCTAGGATACTCATTCAGTTTTTTTTCCTCTTCGTACTTCATTTTCACCAGAAAATCGTGACGAATTTTTTATGACTGCCACCTGTAAAGCTTATGGTCCCGGGACGAGTTGGCCCGTTCCTCCTGTATCCGTTTGGTGAATATTCTATGTTCTGTTAGATAACACACAGAGTGTGTAGTTTCCCAGATTGGCCTTACCAGTGTGGTTTGCAATGGTGATGGAATCAATTATTGGGATCATTTAGTGAATTATCCCAATGTGTATATTCTGATACTTGGACCTCCGCACATCAGCTTCAAAAAAATTCTTTGAAAGTTGAGTATCACTGGAAATTAGGGAGATTTACTAGTTCCATTGCCAGTCGGTAGAGCTGTTGATATCATTTTCCTGACGCTCATGAACGTCTATTTTCAACTTGTTGGTATTATTCGGACATGTACTGGTGTTGATTCAAAAGTGGTCTACGCCACTTATTCCCCAAGGGTCGGTTTGTCTGCGCAGTCTAAAGTTGAAACACCTTCAGGAAGCAGCAGTGACGGCGTTTTGAAAAATGTTAGGAATTCAAGCAGTGAAAGTATTACTCCAAGTGATTACTGAGTAACCAAATTTGGTTTTGCTAATAGACCCCAAGCTGTGGAAATAACCTCGCCCGTATTATATAACACAAATGATGATAAATAATTGAAATGAATTGAATTGAATACTGAAACAATCCCCAGAAACTGTAAGGTACTAAGCGTTTCTTAAGTGAACAGAGGGTGTGGCTTATCGGGATCGGGCAGGCGTTTACGTCATTCTTAAAATGAATCAATTCATTGGCCTGGGCCGTATATTCATTAATGTTCATGGTACTAAGATTAAACAAGCTGCAAACTTGTCGTGATTCCTCTTGCCATAGCTTACAGGCTATGGCTAATAAGGCCAAACGAGAAAACTTGTATTACCCCCGATTAGGTTTGTCGGTTTCACTTTGAATTTCCTTCCCTTCCGGCCCTTCCCTTCTTCTACTGCTTTTCTTCGGAGAAGAACAAATGAACCTTCCCAATTCAGCAACTGAGTATTTTTTCAATTTGAATTTCTTTGGAAATCACAAAAAAAAAGTAGGCAAATTTGACCCACGTTGACTTTCAAAATGACCCTTTGTCACGGACAAATGAAGTCCCCATCAGGCAAGTTTCGTTCACATAGAACAAACTTTAAATTTTCGGTGAATTATGCAAAATTATGGAATGTATCAGTCATAACAAACGTCATATTAGCAACCAATGGATATTGCCAGATTGCAACGTAGAATCCACAATGGCCATAAAAACTTTGCCCCCAAAAAACTGAAAGTTTCGTGTGAAGAAAACCCGTATGTACGGAGGAACCCTTGGGGGTTCGGCCCCCTGCCTCTTCCTCGCCGCGTTGGGTGGTCATGACCCCTTCCAGGGTACGGCTTTGCTCGCTGCTGGTAAATTAGAATAGTATTAAAACAATAGAACTACATTTCGTGACAAAACGCCTAGAATATGACATGACACATTTCCTTCCTAATACACAAGTTTGACTGATCTGACCTATGTGATGTTTCCCACATGCACTGAACCTTCCTCGGATATAAATTCAAATTTGTGAAGATGCAAGCTGGCTGTATAACTGTTATGGCCACCCACGCGAGAGTCAGCAGATTATAATGCAAAGGGAACTTATGCCTAGCCCTCACCCCATACAATATAGGCGGAGCTGATGTACACACTAGCAGTCGAGGTCTATGCTATGCCCACACGTTAGGCCTATATTTGCATGACTACACAACAAAACCTATGCCGACTGCTAGCGCCTAGGCAGCATAATTTCAATTTGTTGAACTTGATAGATTGTATTCACTCAAGTCCTATGAGTTTGCAATCTTTGTGTGTCCCGTCATGTCTTAAATGCCACAAGGTACACGGGTCAACTCAAAGTCACAACAACTAGTCAGGAGTACAACTGCAAATGCATCGGCACCTCCCCACTCCTTACTGGCCATTGTATTGTTTTCCGCTCATCAACCAGGAACACATGAATTCGAACACAAGGTGGAGGGGCGGAGGGCTCGTTTGGCTGTCATTTTTAGCCTGACCTTTATGGGGGTCCTTTCTCTTGAGTGCTCACAGATTGACTACAGGGATCACCTTCTCTCTCACGTGCCACACATACCCTATTACACTCAATTTGACAGTTTGTGAGATCCAATTACGTAAACAGATAAATGTTTAGTATTGGGCCTAGCTTTTACTCTCACACTCATGTACTACCATAATCACAGCAAAGTACACATGCTTGTCAGGACAAACTGTGACAGGGACAACTGGTGACAGTGTTCCAACAAAACTTCACAACTTTCACCCGTGAGGACCCATACCTTTGGGATCCAAAATGAAAACCAAATGCCTACAAAATTGAATTTGCACTCAAACTAAGGACAATGACCCTCATTGACCTTTACTGACTTTGCAGTGCATCACATGAATGTTTTTTGAAGAAAATGCCCCATACCTCATTCACAACTGAGTCCCCGACAAAAGATTACCACATTGACCTCAAACTGACTTTGGGCACTCCTTGAATCAATCATTATGTTATTTACCAAAGTCGACCCACCCTACCTCATTTACAGGAGCCCCAAATTATAAAACATGTTGTATCCTACCATTAGGCATTGTTTCACTTTTTTCAGCAAAATATTTCATTTTCACAGTCACTACTGTCACGCCTACCTTGTGTGTGTATTACTATAATAAGCCTTTAATTTGGCTGGTAACATTGTCCCAATCCCCAAGAGGATTCTCTCAAGTTGTGTGTGAGAGACTTGTAGTAAACATCAATAAACTTTTGACTGCCTGTGAGACATTCAGTGTGGAAATGGTCCTGCATTGCAAAGCTCATAGGATTGAGAGTGGGTAATCCGGTTATTCTCTGTGAGCACTCAGTCTACTGATTTATCTGCTTGTTTACATTAAAGTTAACACTTCCCTTATAAGCATGCAAAAAGCAAACTTCCAGGATGTTACATTACTCGACAGGCAGGACTGACTATTGATTATTGATTACCGTGATTCCTTGCCAAGCCTAATGATTGGATTAACTGTGTGTGTGTAAAGCCGTGAGGAGTGTAGTGGGTTGGAGGAAGAAGAAGCAAGGGTCAAGTAAGTGCTGAAAGTGGGGAAGGGCCAACATTTTGTGTGCATTTTTTCGCTATTGAGCAAAAGTGAGAGCACAACATATATAAAAAAAAAAAAACTATAATAATAATAATAATAATATAATAATAATAATAATAATAATACTCATAATAATGAGCTTGTCAAGCGCAGAATCCAGACTAAATCTCTCAATGCGCTGCCAGGGCGAGGAGCCCAAAAAAGAATTACTTATAATCCCACAGAAATAGATTTTAAAGATTGTTTAAGGTGCTAAGCGATTGGAAAGATCGACGACGACGACGATAGACTCTCAATTTGGGTAGCAAACTTACAGCTGATCAGCAGTGGTGGCGAATGATGGGTTTGTAGAATTTGTGCCAACAATTCCCAACACTGAGACTCTTCTCAATTAACGGTTCAGGCTTGTGGATGATCAGCATGGCGGCGCCAGACCTCCAAGAGGGGAGGGGCAAGTGTAATTTCTTTTTTTTTTTTGGGGGGGGGGGGCAGAGGGGGGGGGGGTGGGGGAGGCAGGTGGGGAACAAGTGAGTAAGCAAGTGGAGGCAAAATGTAACCTTTTTTTTGGGGGGGGGGGGCACCACAACATTAAATGTAAAATTAACCCTAAATGAGAGGAAGCATATGTAAGAGAAGCCAATTCTTCCTGTCAAGAATACAGTGATTCATGTCAAATAGGGCTAAATTTATCAGTTGTAAGCTCATCTTGATTAGCAGTTCACTAGTAACTCGGGCTGTTTTGCAACCCCCCGCCCCCCAACTCACACATAATTGAACACCTCGTAGGGGACACATTCCTTATTTTGCCCGTTACTAACGAGCATGCGTCTTCTATATTTCGTACAGTGATGCGGGCTTCAAATAGGGCTACATTTTCAATTTTGTCATAAGCTGCCTATGCAACCTGGAGGGGGGGGGGGGGGGAAGAAGACCAATTGCCACCCCTACCCGTAGCAACGCGACTGTGATCAGGATGTACATAAGGAGGCCTGATACTGGTGCTAGTCCAATACTCAACATATCAGGAATAACAATAAATGGACAATTCAATAATTTGTACAGTCGACATATAGGCTGGTCCTGGCTAGTCCAATACTCAAAACATATCAGGAAATATAAAATGACAATTCAAGAATTGTACTGTCTTCACTGGGGGAAATATTTGTTTGGTTGGCTTATGCTGTTCTCATCTGTACAATGAATCGTTGCAGAGATTAAAGGATTTGTCCTATGGTGACATGGAATGACTTGACCTGATACTCAAAACAATAGGGTTTCATCTTCTCATGTTGTACAATCCAGACACTTATTTGAACCTAATTGATACGTGCCTTCATTAGATATTCATGCTGACGAGCAATGTCAAATGGCCAAATTATCCACATTTTAGTGTTTTAGAGGCTGTATTACCCTTCTACATTCATTGGATGGCTTGTGGATAAGAGTAATCTTAGTATGGAGTGTCATTGACTTTTGTGTTTGTCTTAACAAGACACATCTGGTCATCACAAAAAAGAACATGCCAAATCACCAGGTCAAAAAGTCAACTGAGGTCAAGAGGTCAAAAGGTGAGATGAGGTTCAAAGTCGGTCACCAGATTATTTCACCCGACGAACGAAACTTTTCCATTACGACAGTCCTCCACAAATTTTCGTTGCCGAGATCTAGACGATTTCCTATGATGACCTTGAATGACCTTGACCTGCAACCAAAAACAAATAGGGTTCATCCTCAACCTACCTGCTACCCCACATACCCAATCTGAACTTGATAGATACTATCGCGTTCGTTGATATCGTGCTGACAAGCTCTTTGCACTTTGGGCCCTCTCGTGACCTTGCAGGAACTTGAACGGGCACCCAAACAAGAGGTTCATCTCTGCCGCGTGATGGGGTCAACCCACATACCTAATTTGAACTTGATGGCAGTTTGAGTACGTTAAATATCCTGCTGACACACACACACCACACATAACTACGCACGGCATGACTGCATAGATTCCTGTTGCATCGGCAAGAATCAAAAAGGATTGAATTAGGATATAGAACGTGAGTATTTTCCCGTTTAGTTTAGTTTAGTGATTAGGGTCAGGAAGGACAAATCTAATAAACGAACCCGAAGCCACAAAACATACAGGAAAGATAAATGAACCAAAAAATCTAAAGAATTCGCCGTGATTACTGAAAATAAAATCAAGGACTGTTCTTGAACGATTTTAACAATCTTAGAGAAAACAATATTTGTATATTCAGGAAGACATTCCACTCATTGATCACTTTCGAGCGAGAAGAAATATTCACGAATGTCCATCGCAGCGCTTGCCACCGTACGAAGCTTGAGACAGTGGCCTCTATTTGCAGGTAACATTGGAAAATTCAAAGAAGTAGTGGAAAGACAGGCCATCGGTCCATGGACAATTTGAAAACGTGGATCAAGTCACCCCGAATCGCCTCAGCTCCATGTTAATTAGACCGAGACGCCTTAATCTACCCGTAGGGGAAATGTTCAGACAGTGAAATCTAGTTGCCTACGCTGAACGTTTTCAATTACATGCTTGTCTTTTGCAAAGTTGGGATTCCACACTTGTACAGCATATTCCAGGTGTGGTCTCACCGTTGCTTGACCAGGCCTGACAACATATCATATCAAGGAAACTGAAGTGACGGCTAATCAAGCCAAGAATCCAATTACCTCTTCTAGCAGCTCCGGCACCATGCTTGAAGGTTTCAAAGAAGACATCAAAAACAACCCCGAGACCTTTTCTGAAATCACCTCCTGAATATTTTGGCCATTAAACTTGATGGAAGCGTTGCGATGGTGAAAACCAACATGCATATTTGCACGTGTAGACATTGGAAAACATTTGCCAGTCGAAGACCATTTGGCATTATATCCGAATCCCATTGAACAATTGCAGCATCTCATTCGAACCGACCTCCCGATACAATGGTTCGTCAGGAAACTTCTAACCTGGAATGAAAAGAACCTTCAGATCGGTCAAATAGCCAGAAAGAGTGAACGGCCCAAGAAGATTCCTGGGGAACACCACTAGTGACCTTTTGCCAAGGAAGACGACCGCCCATTTATGACAACTGTTGTTCCCTGTATGAAGCACTCACGAATCCACTTAAGGACGTTCCCCTCAATGCCAAGCTCTCCAACTTGATCAAGAGATGCTCATGAGGTACCTTGGAAAAGCGGGGGTTTTGAAGGCCAGGAAAATTCGATCAACCGCATTGCCGTTGTCAGCAGAAACATGTAACATCCTCCATAAATTCCAAGAGATTAGTTCAAACACGAACGATTTTTCTAAACCCATGCTGAGATCCCTAATCAGACTATGCTCATTGCAATAATCGGACCACATGCTCCCGAATGATTGATTCCCTTACCTTGCAGACAACACCGGTAAGATTGACTGGCCTGTAATACAAGGAAGAGACCGCTTACCTTTCTCGAAAATAGGAGATGAATTTGCTCTCCTCCAATCATTCGGAACAATACCTCTTGCAGAGTCTTATGAAAAAATAAAGCTAATGGAACAGACAACTCGTCGGCAAGAAGGATTTTGTAAGGGAATGAGAACTCCGTCAGGACCAGGAGGCTTATCCTTTTGAGATTCTGCAGTTTCTCCTATACTAAACCAGGCGAACACGCCATATTACCAATACTATGCGGAGAAAACCCGACAACAAGTCACCAAAAATTAGCCAAGTTCTCAGCGTAAAAACAGACGAGAAATACTTATTAAGAATCTTAGCATCTCCTGGCTATCGTGATTGTACTACCCGAGTCGAAATCTATCAAAGGACCAATGCTGTCCTGACTTTCTGCTTCCCCCTCACATAAGAGAAAATGCACGAGGATTCTCCGTGATATTAGAGACAATATGCTATCAAATCAAGTTTAGCACCAGATACTAAACGCTGGACAATGATTTTGTGAACTTTGAAATGCTCACGATCAGACACGGACCCAGAGAAACATAAAGCCGCCATACATGTCGCCTTACGTTGTGGCCAGAAAACTTCTATTTCATCCAAGAAAGGCTCTTGTTCTTATGCGACGTTCCTCAAGAACGTAAATTTCATAAACCTCGTTATCATACAATGGAACCATTCCAAGAGTCAACAGCATTCGTACTTTCGAACAATTGATGCCAATCTACTGTGCTAAAAAAAACCTGGAAATGCCATCCCCATCAGCCTCGCGAAAACAAGGAACAAGCTATAAACTTGTGGGATATTTGACAGAACAAGACACATGAAAAGCTAAAAATTTCGTGATCACTTGCACCAGCTTACCCAAGCTCTCTACATAAAACTATCTACAGAATCTGGTCACTGCTCAAAAACTAATCTGCGTAGGGATTCCTAGCCCAATTTTTTGGCTAATACCCAATTTGTAAAAAAGGACTCCTTCAATAGATGGTGCCAAAGTTCTTGAATGAATATTCCATTGCGAGCAGGTAGTAAAATAGTCCTGTAATTTTAAATAGCACACACGTTGGAATGTCAAGTTGAGTTCAAGTAGCCACGTCCGTCCTTGATAACCACTATAACATGCAATAATAGTTTGTGCCTAAATCTATAGTTTCCGCGAAATGCTATAAGGTTTTATCTACTGCTCCTGGTGATGAGTGAATATACACTTTAGGCTGGTGTACTATTCAGAAGTTTGGGTCACTCCGCCGGATTGAAATATTGAATGATGCGAATAACCACAACCAAGCCAGGTTTTGAACATACGCAGATAACAATTATTTCTAACTTCCCAATGGAAAATAACATAAGAAAAGGAGGTACAACACGGAACGTGTTAACAGGGCTCGATTTTTATTCCTTGACTGAAGTCAGGGAATCTTTCAGTCATGCCAGTGTGTGAGTGTGCGTGATGTGTGAGATTATGGTGTGACGCCTGGCTTGTGAAGCGCATAACTTGACCACATGGATGGATGAAGCTATTCTTGGTATACGGAGTTCCCCATAATGAGTTACATGATCCCTATTGTTTTGGGGTCAGGTCGACGGACCTATGAGGTCATAGAGGACAAAGTCTGAAAAAGATTGTGAGAGGATAAGTCTAGAATTCTTGGTCCAATCAAATTGAAATGTGGTGTGTAGCTTCTCTTATTGGGAATTACAGCACCCTGTTGGTTCTGGTCTGTCTGGGGGGGGGGGTTTCTGGGTCATTTTGGGGGGAAGAAATGGAGAAATTTTAGCTTGTAAGAGCATTGAACTGACCCACCTGGTTTGATGAGCTCATACTTGGTATGTTGGGTCCCCATAATGATACCATCCCTATTGTTTTGGGTCCAGGTCAAAAAGGTCATCTAAGGTCATCATTGAAGGTTATAGTCTGAAAATCTTTTTAACACGATAAGTCTCGGATGCCCAGGTTTGATCAGGTTGAAATTTGGTATGCGCTTTCCTTTAGGGAGTACAATATCACCATTAATGTTGTGTAAACTTGGAAATCTTTTTGGGGAGGATTTTGAAATTGTGAAAGTTGATTCTCTACACTGTACCATTTAGGCTCGGTTCATAATAACTCATGCTTGGTATGTGAGTTTTAATCTTACAAGAGTACATGGTCCCTGTTGTTTTCGGGGTCAGCCTCAGCGTCTCTGGCCTCAGGATGGGTCAAAGTCTGTTGCTATGCTATTCTTTGCTGAAAGTATCTATAGTAATCCCACAGGTATTATCAGTCTGTAATCCACCATTTTTGGGGTCAGATCGAAGGTAATATGAGGTTAAATATTTAAGTGACAAGGTCATAAAGGAAGTCAGAGGAATCACTGAGCCGTTTGGCTTTCTGGCTCTGACCGAGACCAGGAAGAGGGGATCCTGGTAGGGAAAGAGGGGGGCAGGAGGGAAACAGGGTGGTGGTAAACTTGCTATACCTATTCCCAACAGATCGATGAATATGACCCCTCCGCAAATAGGAATCCTTAACAATGATAACAAAATCAAACAGACTGCACTCTGGTCAGACATGCAACCAAGTGAAAACAACACACCCAATTTCCAGCTGCTTGCAGAAGCTTGGATTTTCTTCCGATGTATTACAGACTAGCCATTTGAACAGTGTGATCTTCCCTATGACCTTGCCTACGTTGAAGGCACACGCCGTTAACAGCCCCTAGCTGCGGGAGAGGGGGGGGGGGGGGGCTCATTATCCCCAAGCTCAGCCTGCCTACCTGCTATCAATGTCCAGACGACAGGGCAGGGTTGCCTGGATAGCCAGTCAGGGTCCCCAGTGCGACACGGGAAAGTCATCACAGCTGAGTGGACCTGGACGCATCATCAGCCAGAATTAACTGGACGATGATCAGTAGTTGAGAGTTTTCGACCTCAAACAAACTTGCCCGATTGCTCAGCTCGGGCTACGTGGCGATTCAGTTTTTTTTCGCCTAGAGAAGAAATGAACATGCCACCCTCGGAACCCGCCAACAATGTTTGAGTTCCAAAGCATTGAGCAGACAGGATAGCTGTTCTTTCTATATCTCAGATTCAATAGCACTCAGTAGGGGAACCCCTCTTGGCTCCAGGCCTCTGAATCACTTACCTTGTACTGGCAGGTTTGTATTCTAGTCAGTAGAAAACTATTGTCCAGTCGATACTAACCCTAGTCTCTCCTGGGACTCTCAATAGTATCCAGTCTTTACAAATCCATAAAAACTGTTCTTTTATGCAAATGTGAATCCATTCACAATGTCTGAGAGAAGTGTGTAAATTAAAATATTATTCACTCTGTCCCGTCCTCGTCTCTCAACACCTATCTCTACTGTGCTTAGTTATAGGTTTATATATTCAGTGGCCGTAGACGAATTTAGTGGGGGCTAATGAAGTTTGTAAGTTTGTGAGACGGACAATGGGTGAGGAGAGGGGGATTAGAGGGGGATAGGGAGGGGGTGGTCCCCTCCCCTCTGGATTTGTTTGCATTTAGATGAGTCTAGATGCAATTGGTTGCAATATAGCACACAGACACCCATTCATTCGGAGAAAAAATCACATTTTCCACGATTTGACTATTACGACTTGATGGATCCACATTTTTTCTGTTACTAAAATGTTACCAAGGGCCTTGAGGTTGTTTCTAATCACAATTTATGTGCTAATAGCTAAATCTGTTTAACAGATGTTCCATGTTGATAGTGCTATGATAGGACGTTGTCAAGAGAGTCAACCCACCTATAAATTTCTAGGACTCACTATACTTGTAGGTGTTTGTGGTGATTATCTAAATCGCTTGATTTAAAGCCTTTGATTAAGTTTCATGTTGTGAAATGGAGGCAAAGATCTGATAATCAACAGGAAAGAGTAACTCGGCAGCCAGTTAATAAAATGCCGATTTGTACTCTCAACTCCCTCGCAGGCCCAGTTAACAACTGGACCTGGGAATAGAGGAGCAATGGAGGTGAAGCCCCTGCCTAAGGGCACGACGGAGAAGATGGATCGGTTTGCTGGATTCAAACTCATGTCTCGCAAACTGGCAGTCTGGAGCTCTACTGACTGAGCTAATCCGATCACCGATCCAATTAAGAATTGAAGAAACATCTTCGACATAGTTGTAATTAGTTCTAAGAGAAAAAACTTTGGGTATATATTTATATACTGCTAACTGTACTGATCCCAGTTTCAATATATTACTGACAATTTTCTGTTAACATCTCTGCAGAAGAAAATGTATACCACGAAAAATCAGTATAAAAAAAATAAAATAGCGAGAGTGTAGAATCCCTGTGGAGCTTTGCGAGTCGTCAGTACATGAAAAAAAGACCATCATTTCTGAACACTTATTATAATAGAATTCACAATGAAAGTGAACCCCATTCACCACCCCCCCCCCCCCCCACAAAAATCACTAGGTTCATTCATAATCTATAGACACCTAATCTTCCATGAACATATGTACAGTATTTTGAATTTTGAATGATTTTCAAGAGGTCAATCTGTCTATGGCCAATGCACGAGGAAGAACAATACTTAACATTCTTTTCAAACTGCTACATTTAACACAGACAGCTCTCTTAAAACACAATTTTTACCGCTTACGGGACACTGGAAGGCAACTAGTATGCAGTATACTAAACCAGAAGAAAGTGTGCAGGGGATAAACCCACGTCCATAGGCAGAGGCAACTGTCGGTTAGGGCTAAGGAAGATAAGGAATACACATGCCCAGAGTTATATTTCTTATGTTGGAAGATATTCCCAATATACTCTCATGCTAGTTGGAATCTTTAATACAATTGGAATCTTTAATCTTGTGTAGCTGCTACCTGCTAGCTGTGTCTGAAGCCCAAATCGATGGGTAATGCTCAGATGTGTTCTTCAAGACCTGGATCCAAGTTCGTTTATGTTGTTAAACTCACTTTGCTAATCTGTGTCAACTTACAAGTCAATAAATATTTCATTAAATATATATTTTATTTGGCAATACCAGTTCCTATTTTGGCACGGACTCATTCGCCAGCTGGCCAGTGCGTGCTGTGCATGCAGGAACGACTGCTACATACACAATACTCAGGGTACTGGGCTTTGTGGCATACAGTACATACACGTAGACTATATAACCGGCACTCGGCACACAACAAGTAGGCCTGAACGATCAACATATTGCGATATAATTCTGGAGGTCTTAGCGACGTGCCCCGTGGAAAGTGAAGTGTGGAGGATAACATAAAATAATGATGCATTATAGCCTACAATAATTTTTAATAATTTGTGAAATAAAAAAGGGGTTTTCTGCCTTGGGAAGTGGGGGCGGAATGATATTTCCGCCCCTCCACGATTTTGAGTGGGGGGGGGGGGGGGCTGGCGCCCCCAGCCCCCGTTCGACGCCCTTGGCGTTATATTAAATTATTAACATTATATTCCAGAATCTTGGATAGGAACTGTGTTGCTGGTAAATAAATTGACCATTTGAGTTGTAACGATAAAGCAGGACTACATTGAACTTATACGAGATGTCCCAGATATTTTCAAGCCAGCTACCTTATCAACAGCTCAAACTGTACCAACCCCAGAACCTGAGTGTGCATATCGCTTTGCCCAACGCAGGAAGATGGATGGGAAACAGTGGCGTCGCCAGGGGGGGGGGGGGGGCAGGGGGAACTGGCCCCCTCGAAAACCATGTGCCCCCCATGTGCCCCCCCCACAGGAGTTTGTTGATTTTCGGAGAAAAAAATTCTGTAGTCAGTATCGACTACCAGTTTGAAATAGATCTGGTTAAAGCACAACAAAAAATATCACAAGAAAGGCAGGTATTGTGCTTCGAATGCGATGAAAAGTGAAAATTTCGGCGCTTGGGCGTTCACTAATGGTGGATTTTGTTCCCGTAACCTCCGCACACTCTATGCATTTACCTATTGGCCCCCGAAAACTCATACATATCCGTGAGGTTAAATACTAAAATTATACAACAGCATTCTCATGACCATGAAAACTACAGTCAACCTCTTTCTGATTACTAGACCCTTCATTCATCCGTGCGTTTCCTCCTCCCTCGACACACGCGATTTGGAACTGCAGTAGCTTATACTATCAGACTGCTTCAATTTTCAACGCATATTTTATCCAGGTAACTGCTATGACGTCATATCATGGTTGGGACAGTTGAGTTAAGGGATAGATGAATGTCCCAAATTTTCTGGTGAGATCCTGTTTTTCCAGATGTCCCGGGAAAACCCAGAAAAATCGCAGTACTGTGGAGCACAAATATTGAAAATCAGGCAAATAAGACCGAGTTCTGGACAGAATGTTAAAATTTTCCACCGATAACCAGAATTTGTGATCACAAAATGCCAGATTTGAAGCTTGGTACATGCAGCCTGAAACGTAGGAGAGGGTCATTTCGGCCATATGGGGGGAGTGCACAACTCAAAATTTCTTCTACGATCCGCGCCAACCTATGGTGGCGCTCCGCTTAGATATTAGTATTCTTGTGCCCACCCACAAAATGTCTGTGCCCCCCTTGTGCCGCCCCCCACTTTATGAAAAATATGGTGACGCCACTGGATTGACACGAAATCCACCACCTTCATGTACATTGGAGCATCCAATAGTTTCCTCCTCCAGGAACCAGAACAACACCCAAGGGTCAGTGAACCAAGAAGTACCACAACAGAGCTCAAGAGGTGGCTATGGTACTGGCATAGCACCCTGCGAGGTATAGTATTACGAGACAATAACACTGACTCAATGAAATATGTACATATTTTCATTGATGATAACCTGTATTTTGCTTGTTAGATTCGGGTGCCGCATGCTACGGAATGCCAAATGGCTCAAAAAAATATCGAAAACAATATCACGTTTATCATAACTCACATATCAATAATCAGGATTTAATATCAGACCGTCACATCAGAAACCGAAAATCAACATGTAAAAAAGTAACATCAGCATAACAAAGAAAATATCGTAGTGGTTGCGGAAATACATGACAGCCTATCAAAAATATGGTGAATTAGGAGGCAAACGCCAAGAATTATAACGAATCGTGATATCTCAGACTGATTTTGAACATCATTTGACACCAAGCGGTGCATGCAAAATATCGCAACATCGGATACGGTTTTTATTTGCACCCAGTTCATATTTTGCTCAACACGCAACCAGCGGCATAACGTTTACTTTCGCGCGCGGTACGTACATTCGTACTGTCAGGACATGCTCGGATAATGGACCAGCAACATTACCGGCAAGCATGGACCGTACGCGCATACGGGTCAGATACAACACGATCAACCCGTGAATGAGTCAATGATGAAATTAGAATATTTTTGTATGCCCTCTGTACATCTTGCCGGTTGTCAGTGATTGTTTATGATATGAAGGAAAGAGTCCCATCGACAACACTAGCTGTTTGGTGTGGATTCCTCTCCCATGTCGACTAACCCTTCACACGCGTTCCGCGAGGGTTCCATTTTTTTTTTTTTCCAGGGAGGGTTCGAATTCCGAGAAAGGAGGCCACTCCTCCTGTGTAACGGGCCTGACATTGGTTGCATGTTTGTCTGTTTAGTCAGAATTTTCCAGAGAATTCTAATTAGGAACGGCTGAGAAGTAATGGCCTTGCAATTAGTTTTGCTCCGGAGACGTATCGATCTCGTCCGAAGTGACAGAATCTTCCTAATGTCGCGTAACGCTTTGCACTTGGGAACCTTCGCCAACGAGGTTAGCCAAGTTTCCTACAACCCCGCCGAAGTCACCCAGGCCCAGCGAGACTTCTTCGGTTTCCCACAAGTCGTCAGTTGTGTAAACGGTAGCTTGTTGGGATCAGGAGCGGCGCCAGGGTCCCCGATGATTGGAAGAGGGGGGGGTGGGCTTTTCGTTTATTGACAAATCTGCTTTGGAGACGAATCTGGGGGGATGTCCCCCTCCCTTTTGGAAATTTCTTGATGTTTAAGCGTCGCTTAGATCAATATGGTGCTATTTATTTGGCGACATGAGAGTCACTTATGGCTTCCGTTACCTACCCAAAAAAAGGAAGGAAGTAACCGAGTTTGCAAGTTACCTACAATTTTGATATACTATACTCTTTGTTTCATTTTGAGGCTTTGAATTGGGCATTAATATGTGAACAATTCACTCAAATCCGCATATAGGCTATTGAAGCCGTTAATTTATTCGGGCCCTCTTTCCGAGTTGGCTACACGTGACATCACCTGACTGAACTGTTGCGACATGGAATTGCCTTCACATAACTTCAAATTACGTCATACTGAAGTGGGTATTTCACTTTAAGGCTTGGGAATGACCTATGATTTGAGGTGATATAGCGCCACTAACATCCGTTTAAAATCTATCTCCCCCCTCCTTATCATGGCGTCACCAGACTTTTCAGACTGGGGGGACAAGGGGGGCACAGATTTCTGGGGGCACAATAATACTAACTGAGCGGAGCGCCCCCATTGGTTGGCGCGGAGCCGTATACGAAATTGTTGGTTGCTTAAGCCCTAGATGCCGGAAATGACCTCTTCCAGGCGTTTCAGGGCCTGCATATACCAACGTTAATCTGGTCATTTTGGGAAATCACAATTTCTGTAATCGGTGGAAAATTTAACATTTCGTCAGCCCTCCGATCTATATCGCTGCAGACTTTCTTTGGCCAGAATATTCAATAATTTGTGCTCCAACAACTAATCTCACCAGTGCGCGCATTTTTCTCTTGGGTTTTGTTTCCCCCTTCACACATCTGGCAAAACAGGATCTCACCAGAAACTTTGGGACATTTAGCCAGTTTCAGCTCTACTGTCCCCAACCATATCTGACGTCAGTAGCAGTTACCTGGAAGAAAACAGGCGTTGAACAATCGACGCAATTTGATAGCCGGAGCAACTGCAGTTCCAAATCGCGCGTGGGTGAGAAGGAAAACTGGGCCGGAGGCTACAGGTTTAGTATTCAAAAGAGGTTGACTGTAGTTTTCAAGGTCAATAAATGTTGTTGGGTATATTTTCACAATTTACCACACAGATATTTAAATTAGTTAGGGGGACAATGAGGTAGAAAGTTCCTAGTGTGCGGAGATGTGAAAGCGACGGGACAAAAGCCACCACTATAGTACACGCGCGAAGCGCGAAAATTTTTCACCTTTTATCGCATTCGAATGCGAATTTTGGCCACCACCGTCTTTCTTGAGATATTTTTTTTTTGTTGTGTTTTGCCAATTATAATTCAAACTGTTTCGAATCACTGAGCAGCAGAAGAATTTTTTGCCGACGGGAACGACCGTTGGAACTACCGTCCAACCCACCCCCTCAAAAAACAATGCTCAAATGCATTTTCATCATTCAAACAAAAAATATTTTTCGGGCAAAATCTGATTGGGGGGCCCACGCCCTCCCCCCCCTATGAGGCGCCACTGGTTGGGATCCACGGTGTCACTTCGGAACTTTCGGCCCGAACGTGATGTGTATGTGAGTAGGCTCAGAAGGGTGGACATGTCGTGAACGTCCAGCTGATAATGATTTGGTTGCCACAAACATCGAATTGATTCAGATCTCTTAAAGGACAACTGCAGGATGATTTATGAAGGGTGCTAATATAAAGCTTGGATAAAGCTGAATGCGTCAGTCCAAGTTCATTAGGACTTTCCGTGACGGAGTTATACTTATAGTCCTTTGAAGTTTGGTTATTACATTCTCCAGCCAAATCAATCTTCTTGTTGGGAGGCTATAGCTTTTTGTGACCGAAAAAAACCTTTGGTTTCCCAACAGTGGGGGGTCGTGAAAACCGTTTTGGGGGAAAGGGGGTGGGAAGCGACCCCCTCGTCCCCCAGGGTTGCGGGCCCTCGGTCCCTTGAGGTCCGCGAGAGTGATTGTAGACCGATGATGATGTCATTCTTGGTGCTGGATGGTATCATCAGAAGACTAACACGCCCTCGCCGCTGAAAATGAGTATAGGAGGGAGGCCATTTCCAATACTGGCTTTGGCCACGATGCCTCACAAGTCATATATTGCAATGCAGCCTATCGCGGCCGCTACAACCACTGGTACTGTACCGAACACCTAGGCTAGTCATCAGAAATGAACATTAATATTAGTTCACTTACATGTCCAGGTGTATGGACTAGGCAACGAGATGATTATTGCTAGCAATTTTGACCTCAAATGGACCTCTGGTTACCCTGGGATGACCTTCATGTTTTATTATATTATCAGACACAACACAATTATACACAAAAAGACGTCACACACGTATGAAGTCAATAACTGGGGACCTCTAAAACCTTCCCCCCCCCCCCCCCTCCTCCTGAACACAGTGGTTATTGAGGGCCTATGAACAGCCAAATCAGCATTGAAAACAAATGGAGACGTCTCCTTTCTGTCAGACGTCCCTGTTTGGACAGTGTTTTTCAAGAGAGATGTCCCAAGAGTCGATATGCCTCACGACACAACCACACACATGACGAAATTAGCCTTAAGAATCGTAAAAAGGTAAGTTGCCGCTGTTGTCCATCCATGATCGCAACATGGCCAGGGTTACCTGACGATACAGTGCCGTACCTGTCCAAATCGAATAGCAGCCAATTCAAGATCTGACCTGAATGAGCACCGGCACCCCGTAAAAGCCTGGTATGTTCTCATGAACTCAAATTCCTGCTGTATTGCCCTGGGCCATTCCATCCCCATCTCGGCCCCCTTCTCTCCTCTTCTCCCAGATGGCATTTTGTGCACTGAATGCTTGCAATTTGTGATATTGTGTTGTCATATTATATTTATTAACATTCACAAACAACATAATAAACTAAATTCCTTCAATAAATAATACATATATTCATATATCTATATATATATATATATATATATATATATGCCCCAATGGTGGTGATCCCATCCCGGCATTGCCAGGCGCGGATCCACCCCCCCCCCAGAAAAAACTCGAACGAAGATTAAAAAAAATAATTGTGGATTTTTTTTCTTTTGCCGGGCCGAGCCGTTGAGTTAAGTTGAACACAAAGGCCCATTAGGTGCGCATCTGTCGCACAGTCAGAAGAAGCACCCGATGCGGATGGGTTGTATTGCTTAGTATTTTTTAGCTCCTCAAACTGCGATCGCGTATCTATGCACGGCCAACTACTAATTAGTTGCGAGCCCTGACGATGGCAGTGTTAGGCTACACTACGTATAATGGGTTCAGTGAGGTGTGACGTTGTTCACTTGACTGAACCCTATATCTATAGTGTTCCTAACATTCTGTGCCACATTCGTACAGTTACGAACGAGTGGCGCTGTTCGGGCCATTGATTTCGCGGCTATATTGTAGTGATTCCCCCCCACGTTAGAGCGCAGCGCTTTGAATGCTGTGCGGCGAAAACAACCGGAAAAGAAGCTGTCGAAGCAGGGTTTTGTCACGTCACACCTTTCTACAGGGTCTTCTAACCTAAACATGCTTCAAATGGTTCCTTCGTCGTCAAGAGCAAACTGATCCATGGATTGACTTTCAAAATATTCTTTCAGAAAAGGTTGGCCTGATGAAAAAAAAAAACAGAAATTTTCTTAATTCTCCAAGAATGGAGGCGGGCAGGGGCGCTAAAAAACAATGGAATTTTTTATTTTTATGGTTAAATGTGCCACAATCAATTTAACTTACCATGGGGATTGAGAGACAAACGTAAAATGGCATTTGGTGGGATTGTGTTAATCGTTTATATATACAACACCAAAAATGACAACATATAACTTGTTCATAATTTCCTCTAATAATTGCCCATCATTCTACTCACAGGATCCTGTCCACTCAGTAAGAAAGGTTTCAGCTTGATCAGGCATTTCGGGGCAAGCTTCTGGCTACATCCGATGTTGGCGAAAATACATGCCATCAAGATCGAAGGTGGATCACATCTACAAAATTTTGTGGAACTCCAAACGAACTTTCAAATTGCATAAAATATGCACTTCCGACACATGGATGACCACCAGTGACCCTGACTTCACTTTTAAGAAGTTTCTTGGGATCAAATGTAGACCACATCCACCAAGTACTCAATACGTGAAAATACAAATCCGACAATCTTGGAAATTTTTTTTTTTCGCATAAATTATTGTCAAATTAGACCACTTAATTAGCATATTTTATTGAAAATCTAATCACAGTATGCAGTGGATGGGAAAACTGAATGGCGTCAGTCCAAACCAGAATTCAATAGGAGGACTTTCCTTTACACGGAGTTTAAATCAGTTCCAAAGTTTGTGTATTGTAAGCATTTGTATGCCCAAGAGCGAATGTATCCCATCATGCCATATACTGATGCACACTTGCACAACCCTGGCAAACAATCTTGTTTTCTATTGACAAATTCACACATTATTTTCATTTAGAAGAGCATTTAGTCCATGAGAAGGGTTGCTGTAGTGGGTTGTTAAGTGTTGATGGTTACTTTCGTGAGGGAAAGACTACTAACTTCTGCTAAATGGTTGACTTATTCAACAAAATGAACAATCAATCCATTACATAATTTTTTCTGTGTTGTCCATGTGTGACCATGGGGGCATTATTGCGCATTGTGATTCTCCCCAATTTCTCTGTCAATGGCCTAAAACTTTCAAAGCCACTCTTTACTTCAGATCGGACATCATATTGAAATGGGGTTGGAACCTATACTGTCATACAGTTTTTCAATTCTCCACCATATAAACATCTGTTGTATCCAAGGCCGGCCGTGTCCTTCAATGACTTCGCTGCCCAATCTCATCAGATCATGTACACACCCAACCTGGTGCTACACACAACTTTTCGTCATAATCGGCCTCACGGTTTGTGAGAAATCCCGCTAACAAGAAAGTGTAACACACCACACATCCGCCATAGTGGACCACTAAGTCCCTTCCTGAATTTCATTCAGGCGAGTTAAAAAAAAGGTCAACTTCCATACGCGCAGTGGAACATCTTTGTGAAGACTGTCTATCAAAAACTGGCAACCACATTTGTATCATGTTGGGATCATCTTGCAAAATTGTTTGTGTAGTCCTAACGGTTAAAGTGGGTTCACTACAGGAGCTAGTCTTACGGACCACCATGTGTTCCTCCAAATCCCATGAAACCTCTGATTTAATCCCCCCCCAAAAAATTTAACCTTAAATTACCATTTTAGTTACGGATAAATCAGCAGCTTTGTCATCTATGGCATCGAACTTCTGATTGCCAGGCTGTGGTTGAGTCAAACCCAAAGGGTCAGCGGTTCCTGAGTGTGGCTGGCCTGCCATTTATGAGAGATAATCTTCTGTAGGTCGGTGGCGATTTGAGACGGAGGCCACTGGCCGTTTATCAGCACAGTGATCAAGTTCCTGGAGTTAGAATAACCGGATCTCATCAGAATTCTTTCTGCATCTGCCATTTTATTGAAGAAGGTAACAAGAACAACATATCAAGATGTGGTGGCGAAACACCCACATGAGTGAGATAACATGATTTCCCTGGCTTGCTCCTTTGACCTGCTACACACAAAGTGCCCTATGAAAAATTTCGCACGTTGCCTATACCCATGTCACCATGTGTCAACCTTGAATGTACTCTGAACCTAGTTGTTTGGAGATTAGAACCTAGGGTGGGGTTCGGCCAGGTTAAGATCCATCTTCCAATGTCTATAATCCCAAAAATCTCATTGAACAACAACACCTAACCTGTACTGTCTTTCGGTAACACCCCACCCGACCATAATCCCCACTCGGCTAGCCCATGTAGGCCGACAGAGTATCCAGATATAAAATGTATAGCCTAGGCCCACATTTGCAATCATAATGAGCATTCATTTACCGAGCTTCAGTTCCTATTTTCACTAAGCTAGATAATTTTATGTTAGTTGTTATACATAGCCTAGGCCTACTCAACATTTACCGGGGCAGGGTTCACGATAAGACGCGGGTGGCCCCTGGCTCTTTGGCCCCCTAAAAATACATCAATACCCCATGTCCTAAGGAAATTGTATGAACAGGGGCTATTTTTTTAGGGCAAATAGCCCCCTGGGGTCTTCACTTTGTCACATTTAGGTAGGCCTAATGTACTCATTACCGCAGCAAGCAATTTTTTCAATGTTGTTAGCAGACAGACACTTCAGTGTACGTATTATAATTGCATGTAACTAGGTCTTTTAAGCCACTGAGGTTATTTCCTCATTTGAACCCCTCCTCCTCGATCAGAGTTGGAGAAAGTGATCAGGCCCCTGGTACAACCAAAATAACCCCTGGTCCCATGTCAGATTCCACGAACCAAGCTTCTTCTTTTGAAAAGTAACCCCCCCGCACTATATCCCTTATTTTGATCCCTGATTACCAGTAACCTCGCCTCCGCCTGTGGGCGGTTAGGGGTCTGAACGTTGATCCGCATCACAAACATATTAAAAAACACTAGTCTACTACAACATCAATATCACAATGTTGTGAGATTCTAAATTGTAGGCTTTGTTACTCGAGCCGTTTTATTACACATAACCTATGACAGTCTCTCCGATGCTTTAACATACTCGATTGATTAGTTCAGTTGTTTGCAATCACCATAGGGCATTTTCTCTAAGAAAGGTGAGACAAAAGGGCATTCCACATTAAATTGGACAATTAAAATGGAAAAATTACAAAAACCATTATCCAAAAATTTCCACCTGTGAGTGCTAAATTATTCAAGTGTAGAAATAATCATGTTTCCTCAGATACAGAAAAAAAGCTTTTAATGTGGGTTATAATTAATTAACACACACCACCGTTGGGTAATGTCCCGTCCGCAACTTTTTTTTTCTTGTCTCGAACATTAATTGCAACTTCTAAAAGTAACTGCTTTGATTGCATTTCATTTCGATAATAGACAGGCTACGCACACACTCACCTCACCATACAATCTCAATTTCAACTCTATCTACATTCAGAAGAGCATTTCCAGCTTTACTTTAACCCTAAAATGTCCTAGGCCTAGGCTATGTCCAATTTTCGTCCGTCTGCTAACCTCACAACAATCGAGGTATAATTTACACCACTGTATAGGGCCTATCACCTTCAATGCTCTTACTGAGTGAGAGTGAAATAGTTTATTGGTATCAATAGTCATGATAGCTGATTCTGAATACTTAGATTCTCCCAGCCATGCGATTCATCTGATTCAAGTAGATTAATGTTTTCAAATTGTGCAAACATGTCCTGTCCCGGCAACAGGAAAATCCTGTGAATGCCCCACAAATGTTCCCGTTTTCATCTTCGAGCCTCATCTCTCGTGAAAGTTTGGATGGGTTATATCCTATTAGCAGCATATTCGTCAGCGGGAATTTACTCAGACTTCCATGCCCTAACCTGCTAACTTTTTCACTCAATTACCAATAACATAGGCTAATTACATCAATGCTTCAACGAACCACTCAGTTATACAGTGGCCTAATGTTACGCTCCGCTGTACAACACCACCAGTGGCAATACAACACTATTGTTGGGCAACAAGTTAGGGCCTCCTTTGTTAGGGAGCCTGTCAAATTTACCCACAAAAAAGATTTTTTTTAACTCATTTTTGCAACTCAGGCGTGCGATAAGTGCATATCCCTATGCAATGAATTTTCCTATTGATGTTCGTATTTGATAATCATCAGCGCGCCACAAAATATGATTTAATTAACCGACATTTACCTTACCCACGGCGGTGTTACAAATACCTACGACGCTGAGGAGGCGTTATCATACAGTATTACTGCATAAAACGTTGCGCATTGGAAAAAACTGATCTGCAAGGACACATCAAAGACTATAAAATCGGGATTAATAACGACTAACTTCGTATAGAATATCTAACTAAAATATTGCTAAATGCCTTATCAGCGTTATATAAAAATAGGGTAAGAGATGGCATGAAATTCACAAATAACTTGACCTAGGCACAACACAAAATAATGAATTGGTCAAGCACAAGTGGTTTTTGCACACCAATTTTTTTTTGAAATAACCGACAACAAATACCGAACACAGTTTGATATCGGTATTTTATAACGTTTGGCGCATAGAACGGAATGCCAAATGGGTTCAAATTATTAAGAAAAATCATCAAGTAGCCAGGACTATATCAGGGTCAGGATATATCAGGGAGTCAGGATTTATTATCAAGTGTCAGAACAGGACCTGTTTCTGCCATCAATATTAAATTCTAATACCTTGATAAATTGAATTCTGATACCCTGCTATTTATTTCTGATAAACCCTGATATTTATTTCTGATACCTGTTGATTTTTCCTGGTACTGTGGTAGTCTGATATTAAATCCTGACACTTCTGATATTGAGTTCTGAACCTTATATTTTTTTTTTTCGAAATTATAACGCTTTGGCATTCCGTAGCATGCTCGATAATTTGTACTGCTGACGTGTTTGTAGGATTGAATGTGCCAAAACTTCCAAATTCTCCACCAATCTGAAATTTATTGCTGGATCTTTCCCTGAAGGTGGTAGGAAAAGTTACGCTGACAGGCACTATTTCTACTCAAGATTTCCAATACGAGACTTCAGTAATTTTGGAAATGCCCACTCCAGTCATTCTTGGACGTGACCTAATTCAAAAATTGAACATGGTGTACGATTTGATCGATTCAAATTTTTGTCAAGCTGCAACATCCAATGTTTTCCGATTGTTAACTTAACTTTTCAGCCTATTCTTTATAATTCACAGTCCCCCTACAGTGAATTTCTACAATTTATATGTGATGTTATGGCCTGAGTCCAATTCATTTGTGGACTCACAAACAAGACGAATCCTAACGATCAACATGAACATGCATCGAACCAAAATGCAACAAGTCTTGCTGTTTCAAAAGCAGCCCTTTCAAACATCTAACCACGATGATATGATCATCAACATTATACATCATTGCCTCATTGTGAGAAACAGGACTTGTATCCACGATTGCCTGGCATTTTCCTCCTGATCTGATTCATCCCCTGGTTGAGTCTGATGTCGTAACTATCGAACTGAATTAGTAGTTTAGTTAGTTAGCTAGTTTCATTTATTCATCTCAAATGATCGTACATATGGGACAAAACCAAGTACACATAATAATGCGAGTGGATTGATAATACTAACATACTCATTCCATGTTACGGACACCGAAACAGGCCTACTAACAGTGAACTATTAACAGCATAAACTGCTTCACACACTAAGGAAGCCTCACCCTGCCAGAAACAGGCCAGCTATAGTATGTCATTGGATTATGGTATTGCCTACGAAAATATTTCTAACGTGAGTGGCAAAAACAACACGTGTTTGGTACTGCTGGACTCCCCACAGAACAGAGACATCCTGTTACGGGCGACGAGAACCAGCGCCCTCCTCTCGACTGCCAGATCATGTGAGACAAACGATACCTAGTTGCAAAAATTCGTCTGGTACTTCCTTGCCTGAAAGAAATTGGTATGAATAGGGAAATCGTAAATTCTGGGTTTAACTCGACATACTGGCGTGATTTCAAGCGATCGGACGGAGCGAAACCTTCCGTTTCCTCTCGTTCATGTCGCAATCTCAAAATCCAGCACTCGGAATTCCCTCGAAATAAATGAAGGCGTTAGTTCTGGCGTTGGCACACACTCCAAACTGTAATAAAAAACGGGTCCATCTCTCTGCCATGGACGATTGTTCAAGAATGCGGCTATAAACCGTTCCCTGAATTGCTATCACTTTGGACAAAAGGACGGCCAGCAAACTCTAACAGGCAAAGGTCATTGGGGTTGACGATCTCAAGCCCAGAATCGATTGACCAACTTCCGGTAGTAACCTCCACAAGTGAATTGAAGCACTATTATTTAGCCAGTCTCACAAATATATAGGGATACAAGGACAATAAGGCTGCCTCTAAACTTTTTTTCTTCACCCAGAATGGAAAGTCCAATGACGTTTTCAGGAATGCAACAAAATCCAAACATGCCTTTTTTGTTGACAATTTAGCCTCTCCACAGAAGAAAAATCCTTCCCCTCCCGAGTGAAAAGCAGAGCCCAGATAAAAACATTACGCGTCACAATTTCTGCAAACGATGCTCCCAGTCACCAATTGGAACCCAATTCAACGGCATTGCCTTAATGACATCATTTTGTCTTGTCATGTTAACTACCATCAGAATCCTCAACAAAAAAAGTAAAAAAATATCCACTTCTAGTTAGGCCTCCATAGTGTAGCTATAAATACAGGATCATCCATTCATAAAGGACGAGTGTATATAGCAACCCAAAATACCCATCAATCAAACACCGTTGCTTAATTGTTGAATTTAAAATGGTCCAATATAGAAGGTAAACAGCCAACAACTTGTGGGTGATCCATGGAGTAATCCATAGAAGTAATTATAACTACCGCCCCCATTACTAATCTTGCGTCATTATAGAGCACAGCTAAAGCCATTATCATGGTGGCTGAAAACAACCTAATCCCGCAAATAGAAACAAAGAGCTTTTCGTGGCACTCTATCATATGCATTACTAAAATCAACGAATATCAAGAACAGTTCAGTTTTACGGCAGATTACATAATCCAAAAGGAGTCGCAAGATGAGAATAGTTCCACGCATCCCCTCCCCATTTGCGCTCAGCCTGTTCTCGACTAGGTGTAAACCACCAATTTAAACGTCTATTAATATTTGATCAGAGAGATAGGTGGTCAAGCTGAATCCAAACACTGTGTCAGCATTCACAGATCCAAATCCGACCAAGCGGATTTGTCCGAGGGTCTTTCAATGGGATATAACAGGACAACTGGGACATTCTAACAGTAAACTCGTCTTCGTCGATCCCTAGTTCACGACATGCGATGGTAATAAACACAGGGGCGTGGTTGTCTTGTGATGGAGAGGAAAGATAATTGAAAACGTGTGTTGTATCGCTCATACAGCTCAACCAATGAAGCGATACATGACATGGTCCGAACAGATTTCCACTCCTGTCCCTGTCGATAGTTAAATACACAGTAAATTCAGCATTGTCAACAATTAAACCATTCAAGAGTACCAGTTCACCAAATACCGTCACTAAATTGTCTAGAATTATCATTCGGGTTTTGCCATCAATCGGACGCGATTAATGCAAACCGCGGACGCTGGAGGGATGAACTTGTCCCGTAGATCAGCATAACGACGATAGTATCGCCCAGTACAACGAATTTGTCCACACCGTCTATCTTTAGTTACCGTGTAGGTCTGCGCCCTGCCTCCAAGGAGAAATATAATGAGTTAGCGGCGCGTGATACATAGCATGAAACGAACAGAACACGCGGACAAAATTTTAGCCGGAACCGAATTTTGTCTTTCACTGAAAGCATCCATCTATCTAAACGGGTCATTTCCCTCTTCTAAAAACCGCAACACTCCACGACCTGTAATCCCAAATTACCCAGCACCAAATTTACAGCCAAATTTTTCAAAGAGCCCCGTTGTATCGTCCATAGGTCTCCGAACCCAGTATTTGGGTGCCCAAGTTAGGCTTACAATCCTTCATGACGATATGGTAGGCCCATTACAATGCCGCCTAGATTCTCGAAACAAGCAGCAGGGGCAGCATATTCGAAGGCACAAATGTTTATTCTCAGTCATGTGAACGTACAGGATGTGGAGAAATATTGATCATGATATTCTTGTTATTCCTGGAAGTAAGCCCCGTGTTGTACCCCGGACAAAATTATGCCATGAGAAAAACAGTCTGATATGATTAATCAAGTAAAGTGGACGGGTATTATCGAGCCTAGCAATTCTGCATAGTGCTCCAGTCCCCTCAAGTCCCAAGAAGAACATGGAGGGAACCAACAGTGGAGTTAGGCTATAGCCTACCGTTCTATTATGATAGGTCACACTACACGGTCACTACAGAACAACTTCATGGAAACTCTACATGAGCCAGAGTTTTCAGTTCATTAGAACTATATATATAGTTATAATGGCTCAGGCCTTATACCTACAATACTACCAGGGACCCACCTGCCAGTCCATTTGAAATTAGTTAAATTAGTTAAATTGATTTCATGATATTAGTTGATCTTCCCAATCCAATAGCCCACTCGCTTCAAACCCCATTTCTGTTTGTGTAGAAAGTCTCTGAAGCTTGAGAATGTTAGCAGTGCGTGATTAAGCCCATCCGTCTGCTAGGGGGAGCAGAATTGGAAAGGCACTCAGTGCGATACAGGACAAAAACATTCGGGAGCGCCTGGCTACGCTAGGAAAAAAAATCTAATTTGCAATATCTAGATAATCGCCTAATAAAATGTACCAATTTCCGTGATTAATTAAGCCCAATAATAATCAAACGCAAAGCGAGAAATTTCGATATAAATTTTCGGCTATATTTATCACCACCAAAATTAGCGTTGTTCTTCCGCGAAAGTAAACTTATGTGGGAATATCGTTTGAAACATTACAACCGTAACGAAAAATGACAATTGAAGACAGAATATGTTGAAACCATTATCTAAATTCCGCGAAAGCAGAAAATCGGCCACTCCCAATAATAGGTCGCATACACCTAAAAAGTTACATGATACGTTTTAGGCTAGATTTTTCCAGCCCCCCCCCCCTCCCCCCCCCTTCCCCCCCCCCCCCCCCCCCAGAGAGAAATACAGAACTAGTGAGGAAAATTCAGTTGATTACCGGGTTAATGGCAGATTATTTCATACAGTTGAGTCACTTGTTAACAGGCCTCTTCGCCGAAGCACAGACGGCCATTTACACAAAACAGGATTGTTGTGCATGACTGATGCGCGCAAAATTTTCTTCGCAAGCATTCGCGTGCTCCGGGAATGCCCCTTCACGTGGAGGCACTGAGTTACCTGTTCTAAGTGACACAAAATGACCTGGCAGACATTCCATGGTTCAACACTACATACCGATTCAATAAAAAAACAAAATTTTTATAAAAAATAAACCCCCCCTGTTTATAACGACGACAGGCTTGTTAGGTAAGTCGTGCGGTACAAGAAGTCTCCAACATGGGGAGAGCCAGTTGGCCCAACCTCCCCAATACACCCTCCTACTTTGAATCAGAAAACCTAACATACTTCGGATGTGTAAAGCCAATCGATAGATTCGTCACCCGTGAGGGCTTCGATGGTCCGTGGGCCCCGTCAAGAGTTGACAATCCTCTCCGAACGGGAGGTGTGAGCAGGTGTTTTAAAACATAAACATGAAAGCAGGGTCCCTTTCTTTTTGAAAATGTTCACCTGTGGCGTTGTGAGGATCTAGACTTTCTACCCTTTCATACACGGTGACCAATGCATGTGGATTAACGGCTATTTGCTAGAGCAAGCTTACCATAACAATGCATGTGAAATAGTAGCATAGGGAGATAACGTAACAATGCATGTAGGAGTAACGGAATAGGCAGAACTGTAAACAATGCAGTCCATTAACGGTTTATATTGAGATACCGTAACAATGCATGTGAACTAACGCAATAGGGAGATACTGTAACAATGCATATCGATTAACGATTTAGTGAAAGAAAATACCGTCGTAACAATGCATGTGCGTTGAAGTAATAGGGAGATACTGTAGCAATGCAAGACTAACGTAGTTTAGGGAAATGCCGTAACAATGCATGTGCATTGAGTTAATAGTGAGATACTTACCAATGACTCGATTAACGTGTAGTGAATACCGAACAATGCATGTGATTTAGTCAAATCGGGCGATATGTAGCAATGCATGACAATTAACGGTTTAGTGAAATACCATAACAATGCATGTCGAATCAACGTAATAGAGACGAACTATAACAATGCAGTCGATTTTACGGTTAGTGAGACCGTAAACAATGCATGGAATCAAACCCGTAACAGCAGAGATATTGTAACAATGCATATCGATACCGGTTTAGGAATTAATACCATAACAATGCATGTGAATTAACGTGATAGAGAGATACTGTAACAAGTGCATGTCGATTAACGGTTTAGTGAAATACCATAACAATATATGGAGTTATCGGGACAGCGAAAGATGCACGTGAATTAATAGTATGCCGACATACTGTCCATGCTAGTGGCGAGTGATTCTAAATATTCAGTAAATTTATTTGTGTAACAAACTGAAACTTATACTGTTCATCTCCTTTCTTTCTATCTCTTATGAAAAGGACACTCTAGTACACCGAAGAAGAAAAGAAGTTCCCGGCCTAGAACGACATGGAAGGAAAGTTCATACCATGTTGGGGGATGATATCAACCCTTTACTGATGAAACATTCCTTTTCGTGTGCCGAGGAACCGACGTCGAGGATTTGCAATCGAACAAGCAAACAGGACAGTCATAATTTTCATCACTCCAACGGGAGGTGGGACGCCACCATTGGGGCCAGGAGAAAGCCAACAAATGGAAGGGTGAGGAACGCAACAGCTTCTAAACTTATAGCGAAGATGAGACTTGGATCAATGTAGTAGGGTAAAAAACATATCCCATGGAGTCATATCACGACCACCGGTAAATCCTCATAATTACAGATGTCCTAAAGGGTCCAAGCCTTTGTCGTACTGAATGAGCGACGGGATGTGTTTATTGTTAGTCATGATGGTTCTCCCCCGGAAATTCAAACAGAGGCAAATTCAACGGAAACTCAGAGGTTTAAGGTAGCAGATCGAAAAGTATCTGGAAAATCGTTCGAACACTATTCTTTAGGATGAGCTGAGCAGGCGAAGTGGCCGATGAAATCGAGTAGAATTGATGAGCCAAGACATTCATATTGGGAGATTTCCATGATTCTTACAGAAACCTAACTCTCAAAACTTTGATGGCCATTGAAAGGGCAAGTATTATTTGTCCCAAGGTACCTACGTGATGAAAATGACGACGATATGTTTTCATTTCAATGGAAACATAGTCGCTGCCTTGCAATTCCCCCAGAGAGCGATTACTTTACGGGGCGTCTAATAAAACATGCCCGTCATACTCAGAGTAAGACGAGCAAGTCGTTTGTTAGCAAGAGTGAATACGGTGGGAAGGCCCTTTCCCACCATTTGGGAGTGGCACGGGGATACATAATGTATGGTGACTTACACCACCCAGTATATATACAGAGTCATTATCAATTCCTTTTCTCCGCTTTGGTGTATTCGTTGGTCTATGTCTGGCGCAAACAAGGTTCACCGAGAAGAAATAGTGTGGATTTCACTAACTGGACGGAAACGGATTGTCAAATTTTGTGATTCAAGAGTTTCACACACTTCCCTAGAGGTAACCGGGTAAAACTCTTGACAATTGGAATGATCTACAGAAGAAACTGAAAATATAAAATGTAGACCAAACGGCAAACCGCAATGAGGATGCGATCGTAGTCCCAGAGTTAAAAAGAGGCCTAATTACAAAGCTGAGATAGCGATATATGCTCAAGTTGCGCCATAGCTTCCCCAAAATTAGTCCACTGGTCGCATACTACACTTTTGTTTACAACTTGCAAGCGAAACGGAGCAAGGCAACAGTGATCCCGTACGTATACCAGTATACGCAGATTGCACATGTGTGCGAATAACCTTGGAACATACAAAACTGATAACATACAATGTGCTTTCAAGAAACCAAAACAGAGGGTTCGAAGTGGTCGGGAATTATCGAGGAGAAGGCTTTGATGGCAGATGTAATCAGTAACAGTGAAAACGTATAGACTAAAAACATACATTGTTAAGGTTAGGTTTCTCAACAGACAATGTATGCATTAATTAGTAATAGTAAAGTTAGGCCTGGGCCTAAGTGGGAGGTAGGGCCTACGTACATTCGGGTCATGGTTACGATTTGCTCCAGTTCAGGGTCTACAGTTGAAGTTCTATGGCGTAGATTTATATACAAGGTTATTTCCATTCGTCACCATTCCATTGAATAAATAATGATAGTGAGATTGACACCGTTTTCCTAGTGCATACATTACGTGTCGTTCACTATTTACCTATTATGGCAAATTATCATCATATTTTTGAATTTTCCTCTAATTCGGACACATTTACATGTCTTCATTCACCTTACGGTAAGAGAGATTGCCCAATTCAACACATTGCCTTGCGACATCGATGAATAGATAGGCCATGGTTCTTGCAATTAATTGTAATACTCGAGCGAAAGAGCATAAAAGAGAAATAGTTGTGCCCACCGGGGGGGGATCCTGTTATATACACCCTCCGGCTCAGTTGGCGTTTGCGAAACAAACGTTGTGGAATATCTCTTCATTCAAGAATGTCCCTATCGAATAGAAAAACAGATGATTTGATGACGAATCAGGTGACCGAAAGCCAAAAGACTTAGTGATTTTTCTTGACTGCGTCATTGACCTTTCACTCCAAGTAATCTGATAACCTGGAAGCAACAATATGAGAACATGTATCAGCAGGTGGAACCCACAAACCAAGAACGAAAAACAAATGCTTGACACCGTCCAATAAGAAAATACACCAATAAATTTCGCTTGATTGGACCAATCATCTGGACTAATTTCCCCCCCCCCAAAAAAAAAAAAAAACAACACCAAAAAACAAAAAAAACAATAGGGATACGGTTTGGGGAACCTACATACCAAGCATGAGCTCCAGCATCCAGGTTGAATCGAGTTATGTCCTCACAAGCCAGGTTGTGAAACAGGGTACAAACATACATACCAACATACACACATACACAATAGTTTCATGATGCATAGTTCCATGGATTACAGTCAAGAAATAGAAAAAGTCAGACCAAGGATAGATCACATCCACAAACTCCTAACAAATGAATTCGATTACACTAAAAGGACCTCTGGTGAACCGAGGCCAATTTCAAATTTTATCAGGATCAAAATAGGAGTGTTGTAACCTCCAGGGACTTCAGATGACCTTGGCCTGACCACAAAAAACGACAGGAAGCATGTACTCATATTATACTTTTCATACAAGTATGAGCTTCATCCATCCAGATGGGGTCGAGTATGTTCTTCACAAGCCAGTGTGCACTTACATACACACATGCACACAGGGACATCCACACACACACCTACACACACACACACACACACACACACAACCCACCCCACCCCGCGTACACACAGCGTACACACACATACTGTCCGGAAAATACAAATTCAGACACCATCTATAGACCGCATCCACACCACGTCCTATACAATCAGCAAACTTGAGAATTTCCGCTTAAAATTTCCAAATAGATACACTAAAATGACTCTGGTTGACCCGAGTACTTTCAAATTATTCAGGATCAAAAATTAATAGGAGTCTTTACCTCAGGACTTCAGATGACTTTGGCATGACCACAAAACGATGCAGGAATCATGTACTCATAATATACTCTCATACAAAGTATGGGCTCATCCATCCAGATGGGGTCGAGGTATGTTCTTCACAGCAGGTTGCACTTACATACACACATGCACACAGACACACACACACACACCTACCAAAACACACACACACCACACACACACACACCACACACGCGTACACACGCGTACACACACATACTGTTCAGGAATACAAAATTCAGAACCTATATAGACAGCATCCACACACGCATCTATAACCAATCAAGCAACTTGAGAAATTTCGATTTAATTATCCAAATAGATACACTAAAACCTCTGGTGACGCCGAGTCAACTTTCCCCCCAAATTTATTAAGGACTAGCGGTAGGATGTCTTTGACCTCCAATGACCTAAGATGGGGGGGGGGGGGCCTTGGGGCTGACCCCCAAACAATAGGGATATTTACTCATAATGGGGAAACTCAAATACCAAGGATGGCTGTCATTAATCCAGGTGGGGGCGGGGTTGAAGCTCTTATAAACAAAATTTTCCAATCTCTCCATTCCTCCAAAATGATCCATGAACGAAGTGAAGTGAAAAACAAAAACAAACAATAGAGTGCTTGTACTCCCCATGGAAAAAAGCTACACACCGAAGCCTGCTTGATTTGGACCAATCATTCTGGACCTATCCTCTTCACAGGGATCTTTAGGACTTTGACCTCTAATCACCCGCGATGACAGTGACGGATCCCAAACAATAGGGATAAAATATCATACAAGAAATTAAAAAAAAAAAAAAAATTAAAATTAAAATATCATATATATCCATATATATCCAATCTCTTTCCTTCTAAAAGAACAATGAACACTTTAAATAAACTAAAAACATATCTTCCATGCAGGGACCACTATGTAAAATTTATGTAAGAATGGCATACTTGTATTTCATGAGGTGAAGAAAAACTTGGAAACTTGAATACTCTTCTTGGACCAGGCTTCATAAACACTGGAGTATGTCGTCATACGTATGTCTGGACCGATTGATATTATTGTGCATGTCGAATGACATTCTCTGGTTTAAGCAGTCTAATCACCATACCAACAGGCAACGTTGGTTCAGCTGGAATGAGGACAACAATACTTGCAAACATCTCGTCACTAGGCAACCTTGGGTAATTGATGATAGTGTTTTTTTTATTCTCGGAATGGGGGTTTGCGTAATGGTCCGCAGCGAGGAATGAGAGCCCTCGCCTCAGTGCGTGGTGACTACGGAAAACGTCAGCGTATCCAAAGAATCGGAGTGCTATTCTCAAATATTGTTTCGCAAGTGCTGTGATGCTGACTTGACTGCAATCGGAGATTCGTGATAGTCCGGTATGGATGTACATAGCAACATTTCTGACCGTCACACTCACTATAGGTCACATATGAGACAGTGCCAATTGAATCGCCCTTATTGCTGCAGTTGAATCCGTCAACGACAGCTGCTCGCACAGTAGCGGGGCTTCACTACAATTTGATCGATTTGTGTTCTCGTTTAGTGTGCCTTCTGCTCCACTGATAGTACTTAATAAAATAGTTAATAGGCAGGCGAGGAGGCCAAGGAGGTTTTGGATGTCAGTGACGGGGTGTATTGGCGGTATGTATTCATCAGTGCAGTGGAATTTAATTAATTTAGGGCTATATATGCATATATAGTTCAGCAGTCAGTATTCGGCATATATAGGCTATACACAGCAGCCTATACGCTTGAGCACTGAGTTCGTGCTGCGAGCGTCGATGTTTAATAGGGGCGGAGATACCTTGTGTCAGATTGTTTTCATTTGTCATGCTCCATGCTCCACTGATAGTACTTATAAAAATAGTTAATAGCATGCGAGGAGGCCACAGAGGTTTGGTTGTCTAGTGACGGAGTGTATCGGCGGTATGTATTCATCCCGAGCAGTGGAATTTAGTGCTATATATGTGATATGATAATTCATTACCATGTGTATTTTAGCCAATGCATCTCATAGTTAAATGACCAATAAATGATGCAATGTAAAAATTTGCATCAGTACATAAGAGAAGTCACCGTCTTCCGATCGGGCTCCTCTCACTCTGTCTCTGTCAGCGACCAAAACCGACGCAGTAAAAGTCGGTGTCTGTAGTTAGCCATGTATTTCCCAACGTTTTATAGTAATAATAAGTTCTTCATACCAGTTAGTTCTCCACGTGCTTTATTATTCTCTCACCATGCAGACCCAGACGCATACAACATATACATGGTGGCAGCGGAAGAGGAACATTTTTCTGCTATATTATACGGTGAGAAACTATGGAACTAACACGTGGCATTTCACCATGCTGTGAAATTATTCCGATATTCCGAGGACGGGCAGACAGAATGACGAGAACAGTCGCATCTTAGTTTCGTATGTAGCCAAGTTGGCAGTTATTTTCACCGAGATTGACTTTGTATACTTTACGTCATACTTGTGTACTGTTATTTTTAACAAAGCTATCAGCACGAGGTTCAACCCCCATTCCTTAGACAGAACAGGGACACAATGCTATTATCCATCTGATCTGCTGTGATACGTTGGTAATAACTACGGAGGAATGACGCTAATCTATTTGCGTCCAGGACCTAATCTACTCCGGGATTGGAGCAAGATTGATTGATACTACAGGTGTCTGGTCGTGTCGTCGTCAAGGGTCTAACGATCCTGGGACTGGATGGTGTTCTCTCCTACTGATGTAAGCGGACCTCGGGCTGTGACGCAGCAATTACCTGGTCGCATCGATGTTTGCGCTGAGGATACAGCAGACGAGCTGGTCCGGATTCCGTCAGTACCAACGCCGGTGGAGCTGACACTTTTTTTCCGGGGTGAGTCCGTATAAAAAACCCATGAATGGTGGTCGAGACTGGTCGAGTGATGACGAAGGCGATTGCCATACGTACACGCAGCAGGGCGTCGGTCCAAAACCGCCGTTATTTGGGAAGATTGAAGTGCTGTTTAACTGGTGACGTTTTTTTGCGAAGTTGATGTTCGCCAACTTCAGTATTGCCCGCTAGCGACGAGACGCGCCTGGTCTGATCTGGTTCAACTGGAAGCTTCACAGAATGGACTGGTGGACTCGAGGAGCCTTTTATCATTTAATTCATGTGAACATTTTTCATCAATGTGAGTGATTGAATTACTGGTGAGTTCAAAACATTTGCCTATAATATTATTACCCACATTTTCCATTGTTACCCCTATCCTATCGTTCACTATTACGTGCAATATCGATTATTGTTAAGCTAAGCCTAGTGGTTACATGTTAGTAATGGGTGTCCGGCATAGGCAGTTTGATTCCCTATAAGCGCTAAATCACATCATTGTTAAAAGGAATGACAGGTCTACTGGTGTAACACCCCCATCAGTTGATGGGAGTCGTCAGATCTTCCAACACCTTCCAAAAACTTCAAGAGTATTGCAATTTAATGTTTGCTGGCCCATTGTTAAGTGTCCCAAAGGAAAACAGGGTACGTATGTCTTTATGTGGATGGGCAACAAGCCATAAAATATCTAGAAACCTGGTCAGTAACTAACCAACAGAGGAGGACCTGAACAAAATGTTTGAGCTATTTGAGAAGCATTTTGAGCGAAAACAAATGATCGTTTGTTGCGATTCAAGTCCGAAAAACATACTCAATTTGCAAATGGAACAGTAGATATTTTATGACTCGATGTCGGATACAGGCTGATAAAGTGTAAAATTAGCAAGATGAGAACGCCTCGAGACTATTAAGCAGCTCATGAGTGGCAAACACCTAAAGCATGTACAAGAAAAGACTCTTAGGCAAAAGATGATACATAACTAGATGCTGCCATGAATATAGCTCGTACTTACGGAGGCAACTAAAGCCACATGCATGTCCTAAATACCCTACAATGTCGTGGATTCAAATGCAATGTCTAGTAGCCATGCAAAGGGGAACTCAACAAGAAGTATTTTTAATGGTGGTCTAAGCTATCCACACGAAACAATGTCCTGCGAGGGTACGAGTGAAACTATTGTGGTAAATTAGGACATTGGAAGGTTGCTTGTAGGCAGCGTAAACGTGATGGGATCTCTTAATAACCATCAATCAGAGGAGTAGGTTCCAAATCCAAAAATCGTCAACCCAAAAAAGCATGAGCAGATGCCACTCGTGCTAGAGTAGCTGCCAACAGTGCTTAATAATGAAATGTTTTCTGATAAATCGGACTAGTCGACAATTGCGAGTTGAATTTGATTCTGTGTACTCTACAACAATAATGGAAAAGATGGATAATGAAGCCTGTACCAACTTCGGAATATTGGGCTTTGTTTTAAGACAAGCCAGCAACCCTAAGGGTTAAAAGTTGACACAGGGGCAGGGGAAATGTCTCGATTGAGAATTTTCGTCAAAGTACAAAGTCGTGGGGTAAGAAGGTGACACTGATCGAAAACTCATGCAACCATCTGATGTCGTAGTTATGGCATATAATGACACCCCTACACAGCACTATGGATCTGGCAAATATCAAGTGCCAATTTCCGTGATGTGGCAATTGATGTGAGTTTATGTAGCTGATGTGAAAGGTCCAGCCATTCTAGGCCTAAATTCCTCATTTACCGTTGTCAATCCCCCCCCCACCCCTTGACACTGAATTATGGTGTATTAGCTATGCCCAAACCAGCGTGAATGATTGTCGTGATATGAGAGCACGGTACCTGATAGGTTGAAGGAATTGAACAAATGAGGTGAATAGCATATCGTTATTGATACCTAATATCCAACAGTGTAATCCACCGTAGGTGCCCAATCCAAATCAAAGATGACATTAAAAAGGAATTGACCCGAAATGTAAATCTGATGTAATCAAACAAGTTACAGAACAACAGTTGGGTCTCACGTTTAGTGTGTGCACAAAAGACCTAATGGTTAGTTGGCGAGTATGTTTAGATCCCAAAGACCTGACAAAGCCATGAAACGTAATCATCACCATAACTGTCGATGAGATACCATAAAACTCATTGGCAGTACCGTATTCTCAAAATTAGATGCAAGGCATGGGTATTGGTCTGTTGTTCGATGAGGAGTAGTTTTCTTACTACCTTAAATAGCACATTTGGCCGCTACAGATTCAAAGATACCTTTCGGTGGATTGGGTGAGTCAGGGACGTGTTCCAATCGAAATGACCAAAATCCTAGAGTTATGCTTGGTACTGTTGGGATTCAGTGGCATCGCTGTATATGGGAACAGTGCGGGATGCATGATTGAGAATCCTTTATAGGTTGATGAAGAAGCCTCAGCAAAAAGGGATCGTCTTCAATAGGACAAGTGTGAAATTGAGAACCTCAAATGAAATGTTTCGGGCTTGTGTACGACTTGAAGGGCTGTACAGCCTGACCCCGAAGGTCCTCCAAAGTATAGAGAATCTGAAGGCACCAACAGACAAAAAGAGCCTTTCAGGAGTTTTTGTGTGGGCCACTTACCATGGACCATTTATTCCTAATCTCTCTGTTCATACTGCTCCGCTGCGGGAAACTCCTAAAGAAGGAATCTGAGTTTGTATGGTCACCAACTCATGATAGGTCATTCAATCCGATCAAGGATCTAATAAGTAAGCAAGTTACATTGTCCTATTTTGACTCTAAAAGGATGTGGTTAATCGAGGTGATGCTTCTTGTATGGAATCGGGGCGTATATTGCCAAGATTCCAAACCTGTATGTTTGGCGTCAAAAGCTCTGACGGAAAACGAGCGCGCTATGCGAGATTGAGCGGGGAATGCTAGCTGTGGTGTACGCGTGTGAAAACTTTCACATGTCTGGTAAAGAATGTATGTAAGGAGTGATCAGAAAACACTGGAAATGATCAAGTTAAAGAATCTTGAGCAGCACCACCTAGATAACAAGGATTTCTCCTAGGCAATTCTCGAAGGTACGACTGCAAATCAAGTACAAACCTGGGAACGAAATGGTTTTGGCAGATGCATTATCCAGGTTGAATACCTTGATCGAAGGTCGTGGGTTTTTTTTTTTTTTTTTTTTTATTTTTTTTTTTTGTTTTTTTTTTTTTTTTTTTTTTTTTTTTTTTGTTTTTTTTTTTTTTTTTGGTTGACAGGCCAGCCAGTCAAAAATAGGTTTTCAATTTTAACGGAAAGGTTGTTCGTTGAAAAGGAAACTGACGCTGATCCTGACTTGCGTGAATACGGCAATGTAATCCTAACTGGTGGCCAGAAACGCGCCCCAGGTTCCAAAGGCTATCCAGAATGGTTGGTCATCAGAGATGAGCTTTCATTGAGAATGATATCATCATCAAGGAGTAACAAAGTGTCAATTGCGTGCTAAAACGTGTGTTTTTGCTATGGCAATGGAAATAGAGGATCTGGTGGAGAGGTCACAGCTGTCAGTGCAACATGCTAGCTCTCCCCCGCAGACCTTCTAGGCAGATGAAATTTCCAAAACTAGGCCATGCAGTTATCGCTCCGATTTTTTTATGCCAACGGAACGATTACCGGTTGATTGCAGATTATTAGTCAAATTTTCCAATCGTTAAGTTGGTACCCAGGGGTAAATCTACAAGTAACACTATTATGACCTCTGTAAGGGGTATTTTCTGAGGATGGAGTTCCAGAAAAGTTTATATCGGATAATGGATCCCAATATGCTGGTCAGAAGTTCAGAGAGTTTGCTGAACAGTGGAACTTTGATCTTTACGTCAAGTTATAGATATCCTCAATCGAATGGATTCATTGAGAGACAAGTCCAGGTGGTCAGACATCAATCATCAAGGCAAACGAAACCGGTACAGAGTTGGATCTAGCCTTGTTGTGTTTGCGCTCAACCCCAATAGATAGTAAGATCCCCATCTCCAGCGAATTGTGGAATGTCGCAAAATGAAAATCCAATTTGCCAATAGGTTACAAGAAAAGTCGGATGAGAGGGACGGAGTGGTGCCTACAGGAGAGGCAAAAAACTCGCAGAAATCCATTTTAACCTAATGATTTTATATATATTCAATTTAAAGGGCACAAAGCCATTAGGGCCTCTTGCCAGGGCAAACCAATTATGGCAGGATCAAGTATCTGATATCTATATATATAGTATATATATATATCTATACTTATATATATATATAAGTATATCAATATGCAATTAACTGTCTGAAAAACGTATCGCACCAAATGCCTTGCACAATAATCCACTTGCCAGACACTCCATTGACCTGGATACTGGCACTCCACTAAAAGATTGGCAGACAGCCATTCCAATGGCCTGGGCAGGTTGCCAGGAACTCGCCTGTCGTACAGTTCCTCTCGGAAATGTGAACAATGACCCTGGGAGTTCAGGTGATGCATGAAGTCCGTTGGATTTACCTGCGTAAGTTACAGTAATGCGCACAGTTAGCTTGTGGAACTATAATACTAATTGAAGGGTTATAATCTGACGGGAAAAAGGAGGGAGCTCCTCCCTCCCTTTTATGAGGGGTGGGGGAAAACATCTCTGGCGAAAAAAAGACAATTGCCAACCCCCCCCAAAAACAAAAAAAAATCCCAAAAAAAAAAAATGACTCATGTTTTTTACACGACTACTGGGTTGGGAGGGTAGTAATGACACTGGTCATTTCCAAGTGGTGTTGTAAAATTTGAGGCTTACCATTGGGCCTGAATAATAATTTCAGCTGAAACCAGGCCTAGGGGGGACGGGGGAGCTCCCCCGGCAGGGGGGGGGGGGGTTTGTTGGGATGGCGGTACATAAGGAAGGAACAGGATAAGGGGGAAACCACCACCCTGCTAAAACATGTGTCAATGACAATCGTAAGACCCCGGGAAGGGATATGTGCACATAGAACGTTCCGAAAAATTTCCCACCTCCTAGCTCGCCCTCCCACCTTCATGCTCGACTGCATGAACTTGCATACCCATTACATCGTAAGGCATGCGTACAAACAATCCGTCTAGTTATAGACGATCGTCTGTTTTGTCTCTTTTTTTTCGTTCGGTGGGCCGCGTGCAGGTAGCCTCTGCGTTCTTTCGATAGCATTGGCCACACTTCTGATTTTCATTCCTGACGAAGTTGGGAATCAATGCAGTCTGACAGTGTGGATGGATGGTGGATGTAGGTGTGTATGTGGTGACGTATGTAACGCCAACCTTGTAAACACGATAAACTCGACCCATGGATGGATGAAGGTCATAATTGGTAAGTGTGACCACCATGTGAGTATGAACCTTATTGTTTTGGGTCAGGTCAGGGTTATTGAAGGTCACTCCAGAGATCAAAGTATGAACACCTTGTAAATATGTCCATAGTCCAGGAATGTGGTCGATCAAGTTGAAAATTTGTGATGACTTTTTTAAGGGGAAGACATGACCCTATTGTTTTTTGGTAATAGGTCGGGGTGCATTTTTGTCCACCCAAAAAATAGGAAAAAATAGAAAAATTTTTGCCAATTTGGTCGTAAGCACGATAACTTGGACTCCAACTGGAGATGAAACTTATACTGGTATATGCATGTAGTCCCCATGATGATACATGAACCTATTGTTTGGGGTCAGGTCAGAGGTAATCTAGGTCACCAGAGGGTCACCAGAGGTCATAGTCGAAAACCTTGAAAGTGTGGAGCTCCTTATCAAGAGACAGTGCGTTGGTTTGGGGGAAAATGAAATTTTATGTTCTGTCAGACGTATGTTCAACTTAAGGAGCAATTTTGAAAAAATAATCAAGACTGGTCAAATATCCCACTTTGGGATGTTGGGCTTCAGAGTCTTCTGTTCCTTCCTGACCCTTCACTAAAACTAAACTGAACTGATCGTTATAATGATTGGTTGCAAGAGAATAAGTGTCTATCAATATTGTGGTAGGACAAATATAATGCTTTCAATCGCTGTACAAACCCAAGCAGGGATGAAGATATTACTATGGGTGATAATGTCTAAAAACACGTAAAACACGCATTTTTGGGTGTTGTTTTCGATAGTAAGCTTACCCAGAAGGAACATGCACAAAAACACCATAGAGTTAGAATGATCAACAATTCAAACATTCCGCGCGGATGACAAAGTTTTTTTTTTTACCAGAACTCTAATCGGCCGCCCAGATAACGTACTGCTGTCTATCTTATCGGTACCTGTGATGGCTGCCACTTAATATGTACTACAGAAGGGGCTATACGACATATCTCACATGTCGTTCACGAGAACATACTAGCAACTTTTAAGAGTCTTAAAAAACTATTAAATTAGAAGACATAATCCGACTTAATGTCGCTTATAAGACATAGCCACCTGGACTTTACCTGATGCATTTATAATTACTTTACCAGAATGCAGAGGTACCACGATATGACTAGGCAAACCGACAATGCACGTGACTTAATGAATTAATTCGTCTGTAAGAATGTGAAGCCCTATAAGTCGTGCTGCCAAAGTATGAGTTCACTCACACGTGGCAAAACAAAATTAAAACTAAACAAAAGATTATTTAGCAATAGTCTGATAAGTGAAATTCTTGGAAACATGTTGCCAAAAGATCGATTATCTTGATACAACTTTGATTCATTGTGGTAATGTTACGATATGAATGTGTTGTACTGGGACTATCTAATGTCACTAAGTGTGTAATGATTCTTTTCCCACTCTCTTTTCACTACTTACAGGGAGTTCCTGCTTTGTCAGCTAGTACAGCTTTGGGAGACTTCTTCCCATTGTATATATGCTTGTAAAAACAAATGAATTACCAAGTATACCTAGCGGATATAATACTGCCATATTTGAGAGAAACTGAGAAGAACTTCGAGATAATATTTCACACTCATGAGTTGTCATGAAGACTTCGCATTTACGAACAGTCGTTATCTGTATTTAACCTAGAAACGGGATATTAGTGGACAACTGGTTATAGCAAAGCATCTGTAACTCACATTTTACACAATGATAACTCGGGCTACCTATTTAGCATAGCTCTCAGGTCACTTCGACGTCAAGGACTAAGTGAAGGTAAATGAACAGGTACACAAACTTCGTTGTAGGCCTACCTGTATACCTGACACTGTCACTTTCGGTTTCAGCTACTTAAACAATGAATGGGTTAGACGCGGGAAGGTTTCAGTGCTGTAATTGTTGACTACGAGTTCAGTTGTTACGTATCCACGGAGAGTATTAAATTCCCGCGTGTCTGATACGCATGTGATTCAGATAATATAGTTAAATTCGGGAGTGCGTGTAGCTACATTATATCAGTACTAGCTATAGTTACGGCTAAACGGGCACATTCTAGGGCGAAGAATAGCATGCGTTCAATAGTTCCTATATAGGTTTTTTGCTCTTTTCATCCATAATTCCACGAGCGTCATTCATCAGGGTAGTCCAATCTAAGAGTTTGTGGTGGCCATGCATAATACAAGGACGAATCGCAAATTACATGAGATGCTTGAGTGGATTGACTTAGTTTCAAAGGCGGATGCCACGCCAAATGAAGAAACAAATGAAAACAAGAAATAAAGAACCTCAGGGTGGGAGACCAGGTGATCCCTAAACTCCGTCCTGTGGAATCGTTCAATTTAGCGAGTCTACCTTGCCATATACACTACGCTACGGTCATGAGGCTTTAAAAAAATCAAAGACTTGAAGTTTCCAGGCTTTAACCCTTTTGACTGGGGATGACCTTGGACCGACCCCAAAACAATAGGGATCAGTATTCAATATGGGACACCACATACCAAAAGGGAAGTTTTCATCCACTAGGTGTTTGAGTTTCGTGTTAAGAACACAAAATTTGCCAAACTATCAAGTTCCACAGTTCCAAATTTTACCCGAAAATGACCCAGGTCTACACAAAAAACATGGGTTGCCTGTACTCCCCCATGAGAAAGCTGCCTACAAAATTCAGCTTGACCTGTCAACCCATTCTGGACTTATCGTGTTACCAGGTCATGTCATTAGATATTCAGACGTTACCTGTCTGACCTCGGATAATCTATCCCAGTGCCGCAAAAACAATGGATGCATGTACTCAGCATGGAAACTCACATACTTACAGATCAGATGAGTTCATCCATCGATGTTTTCGGGGTAAATCGAGTTTTGTGTTAACAAGCTAAAAGTTGGCCAAGATATCAACTGATCACAATTTCTCATGTTTTTTTCCCTCAACTGACTCCAGTCTACCACAAAAATAGGGTTTTTCTGGACTTAACGTGGTTCCGAGATTTTCAGGCAGACCTTTGACCGTCGTCTTGACGCAGATTACCTTTGACTGACCCCGACACAATAGGGATGATTTACCAATGAGGGGAACCCATACAACCAAAGAAGAGCTTCGCTTGAGGTGTGTTCGAGTTAACCAGTTAAAGTTTGCCTAATTATCAATTTTACAATTTTCCCATTTCTCCCCCCAAATCTAACTTTCAATTCACACCAAAAATAATAGGGTTCCTGTACGCCCCATAAGAAAGCTGCATACAAAATTCCTACCTGATCGAACAAGGCATTCTGGACTTATTCGTGTGTTAACAAGACTTCAGACTGACCTCCTCTTGATCCAAGATGACCTTCGACCCGACCTCAAAGCAATTATGGCTTATGTACTCTATCTAAGGGGGAACGAGTTATCGTTTTCACAAGGCTGGCGTCACACACATGCACACACAACCACACACACACACCACACACACGCATATTGTCATGACCGCATATATTACTCTTCGTAGAGGTGATCATATGGAAACATCACCAATTGTAAAGCCCTAATTATTGGCGACAATAAGAAAACAGATCACTTTCCCCAATCCGGCGAAATCAGAATAGAGTAACGCAGCGATTAATAATCACCCCGCCAGGATCAGACGAACGTGCGTTCGTACTGCATGTACACAGCATGGCTCCTACACACACATATATATATATATATATATATAATAATATATATATAATATCTATATATTATATATATATATAATATATATATTCTATATATATATATATATATATATATATTTCTATCTTTTGCTAAAACCCCGAAAAGACCGTACCCCAAGTTTCTGATGCATACCCCTCAAAACACAACGCCCTCTTTTTAAAACCTTTTATCAGAAGCACTTTCGTATAGAACTGTATACATCATGCATCTTACCCAACAATCTGACAAAGGTATAATCTGCCCCTAGGAAACATTCGACGGCTCGCAGCCCGACCTCAGTGCTACAGCTATAGGCTCGTGTATACCTATACATGCCGATAAACTGAACGAACTATGTATGCTAGATAATAGCACTAAGTTTAATTCCACTGCTCGGGATGATAACATACCGCCAATACATTCCGTCACTAACACCATCCTCCCCTGCCGGGTGACAAGTGAACTGGGCCGATCGGCCGGTTTCACGGACAATAAACAATCCAAGCGCTTCTTTTCCCCCCAAGGGAGCAGCTCCTTGGACCAGTTGGTATTTTGACCTTGAAGTGGTTGCAATTGTACTGGGAACGGACTTTTGAACGCGTAACTCTAAACAGCGGACGAGGGGAGAGGCTAATACTTACACATTGAAATGTCTGTAGGAAATAGTATGGGATACATATTTTTCTCAGACAAAATTTCCCAGGAAACGTAAAATACGAGCATCGGCCGACACGAAAATATTTCAACAATTTCAACGATCCCTTTTCAAACTTTGAACGGATTCATATAAACTTTGATTCTGTCGTTTTTCAAGTCGAAATTGAACAGATTTTGACCATTGAAACGTTTATTTCAGTCTATAATTTGCCAGCGATCCGAATTCGACATGACATGAGAGAATGCGAAATAATCAATCATTGTCATTTGATAAAATAACTCCTCAGGCCGCAGTAAAAACCACAATAATGTGGCACCTGTCGTCCAGGAGGGTCATCCCTATGTCACTAGGTTCAAGGGGCAAGTTCTGTGATGAAAACCCTCTTTGGCCTCCTCGCCTGCCTATTACTCATTTTATTAATACTATCCATGGAACATGAAGCACTACGGAGAACCTATCGATCAAATTGGGTGTTTAGTGATCCACTATGGCCCTTTTGTGTGAAGCACTGTCGTTGACGCATTTCACTGCACAATAAAGCGATTCAATTGGCCACTGTCTCATCTGGACTATATGTGAGTGGTGACGTCAGGCATGTTGTTATGTACGTCAATACAGGACTATCATAAATCTCCGAATGCAGTCAAAATCAACATCAGTACTTGCGAAACAAAATATTTGAGAATAGCACTCCGATGATTGTATACGCGACGTTTTCGTAGTCACCACACACTGAGGCGAGGGCGCTCATTCCGCGCTGCGGACCATTACGCAAACCACCCACTTCCGAGAAAAAAAAAACACACAATCAATTCCCAATTTGCCTAGTGACGAGATGATGAGCAAGCAATTGTTGTGTGGTCCCTCATTCCAGCTAACCAACGTTGTCTGTGGTATGGTGATTAGACGCTTAGAACCAGAGATGGCAGTTTCGACTGCCAATATATCATCGTAGCCGACAATACGTGATGACGACATACTCAGTGTGATGACCCTGGGGCAAGAAGAAGTATTCCCAAGTTTCAGTGTTATTTCCACCTTCATTTACAATTATGCCATTCTTACAACTAATTTTAGATAGTGAATATACTGAAGAACTAATATAAATAAAGTACAATACAATCAATACAATTCGATATATACAATAACAATATACACATTCTATACGCGAATTGAGGTGAAGGGACCGAAATGATTATGACTTTTGGAGTCTGTCCCTGCATGAAAGATTAGTTTAGTTTATTTAAAGTGTTCATTTTTCTGTCATGAAGGAAAGAGATATGGATCTATATGGATAATATTTCATATTTTATTTTAATTTTTTTATTCTTTAATTGATAGTTCTCCCTATTGTTTTTGGGATCCGGTCAATGTGTCCTCTTAGGTGATTAGAGGTCAGCGTTGAAAATCCCTGTGAAGAGGATAGGTCCAGATGATTTGGTCCAATCAAGCTGGATTCGGTTTGTAGCTTTTTTTTATGTGGAATACAAGCATCTAGTGTTTTTTTTTACTTTCGTTCAGGATCATTTGAGGAAATGGAGAATTGGGAAAATTTGTTATAAGAGCATACCCGACCCCACCTGGGATGAATGAAGCTCATACTGGTATGTGCGTTTCCCCCATTATGGTACATGTCCCATTGTTTTGGGGTCAGCCCATAGTCCATCTGAGGTCAAAGACATCCTACTGCTAGTCTGATAAATATTTTGAAAGTTGATTCGGGGTCACCAGATGTCTTTAGTGTATCTATTTGGATAATTTAGGCGGAATTCAAAAGTTTGCTTGATTGTTATTATACGACGTGGGTGGATGCGGTCTATATGTGGTCTGAATTTTTATTCCTGACAGTCTGTGTGTGTGTGGTGTGTGTGTGTGTTGTGTGTGTGTTTCGTGTGTTGTTGTGTGTGTAGGTAAGTGCAACCTGGCTTGTGAAGATTATAACTTGACCCCCATCTGGAGGGATGAAGTCATACTTGGTATTTGCGTTCCCCATGAGTACATGATTCCTGTCGTTTTGTGGTCAGGCCCAAAGGATCTGAAGTCCCTGGAGGTTCAAGGACATCCGTATTTTTAGTCTGATAAATAGAAAGTTCAATCGCGGTCACCAAGGTTCATTTTAGGTATCTAATTGATTGTTAAGGGAGTGAGTAGAGTTGTGGATGTGATCTATCCTTGGTCTGAATTTTTTATTTCTGAGCTTGTAATCAGGGAATCATGCAGATTCATGAAACTTTGTGTATGTGTGTATGTGTATGTATGTTTGTATGATGTTCAAACGGATTGTGAAGAGCATAACTCGACTTAACCTGGAGGGAGGGCTTATGCTTGGTATGTGGGTTCCCCATATGATCCCCTATTGGGGTTTGTGTTTGTGTTTGGGGGGGGGAGAGTTAGTCCAGAATGATTGAGTCCAATCAAGGTGAAATTATTGTGTAGTTTTCTCATTGGGAGGGGGGGTACAGCGGTACAAGCATTCGTTTTTCGTCTTGGTGTTTAGGTGGGCGCCACGTAGTCGTAATGAGTACATGTTCCCTATTGTTCGGGCCAGGTCGAAGCCCGGTAATCTGAGATTTACAGATGAACTGATAACGTTAAGTGAAAGGTATGAAGGCAGTCAAAAATCACTAAGTCTTTTGGTTCTTGGTACACCTGTATTCGTCAGCAAATCATTTTGTTCTATTTCATAGGTGATGAAATTCTTGAATGAAGAAGATATTCACAACGTTTGTTTACTGCAACTCTTAACCAGGACCGGATATTATATACTAAACAGAATCCTCCCGAGGCACAAAGTATTTTCTTTCGCCTCGAGTATTACAAACTTGATTGCCCGGACCATGGCCTATCAATTCATCAATGTCGCAAGGCCCCAATGTATTGATTGGAAATCTAAGCTTACGGAAGGTGAATGAAAGAAATGCTACATGTGTCGAAATGTGCAGGACAAATGTCAAAAAGATCATGATAATTGCCATAATAGGTAATGTAACGGACGTAATGTATCACTAGGAATACGATTATCAATCTCACCTATCATGGTGTATTCATGGAATGGGTGACAGAAATTAGGAGTAGCCTGTAATAAGATACGCAAGAACTTACACTGTAGACACTGAACTGGAGCAAATCGGTAAACCATGACACAACTGTACGTAGGCCTACTTCCCACTTAGGCCCCAGGGCCAACTACTATACTAATTAGTAGCATACATGTACTGTTGAGAAACCTAACTTAACAATGTATGTTTTAGTCCTACGTGTCACGTTACAGTATACCTCGGCCATCACCGTCACAGCTGCTCTCTGATATTCCGAACCATTCGACCCTCTGCGGGTTTTCGTGAAAGCACAATAGTATGTTTATCGTTTTGTATGTTCCAAGGTTATTCGCACACATGTGGCATCTGCGGATAACTTGTTACGTCCGGGATCACGTTGCCAACCTGCCTCCGTTTCCTGCAATTGGCTAGACAAAAGTGTGTATGCGACCACGTGGCCTAATTTTTTGGAACTACATATATCGCTGTCTCAGCTTTGTAATAACGCCTCTGTTTAGACTCTGGACTACGATCTTCACTCAGTCTCAGGGCGGTTTGCCGTTTGGTCGACCTGTTCTATTCCCAGGGTTCTTCTGTAGATAATTCCAATCCGTTAAGAGTTTTATGCGGTTCTTCAGTGAATTGTGTGAGAACTCTTTGAATTCATTCACAAATTTGAAGCCGAAAGCCATCCAGAGTGGATCCAACACTATTTCTCTCTGCTAACCTAAAGTCCCTCCGCCAGACATAGACCAACGAATACATCCTCAACGGAAGAAGATTAATGATATGACTCTGTATATATCTGGGGTTGGGTAAGTCACCAGACATTATGTAACCCCGGCCACTACAAAATGTGGGAAAGTCTCTCCACCTATCACTCTCGCTAATAACGACTATGCGCTCTTTTTTTTTCGAGAAGGACGGGCATTATTGAGTAGACGCCCCTTTGAAGTATCGCTCTCTGGGGGGGGGACAGTGGCAAGGGAGCGACTATGTTTCCATTGAAATGAAACCCATCGTCGTCATTTCATCACGTAGGTAGCCTTGAAATAAATACTTGCCCATTTCCATGCCACAGAGTTTTGAGAGTTGGTTTCTGTACGAACATGGAAATCTTCCAAATTGAATGTCTTTGTGCTCATCATTCTACTCGATCTCATCACACCTTCGGCCTGCGCAGCTCTTCCTAAAAGGAATATTGTTCGAACGATTCTTCCCGATACTTTCGATTTGCTACAACTGAACATGAGTTCCGTTGAATTTTGCCTCTGTTTCGAAGTTCCGGGGGAGACACCATCAATGACTAACAAAAACACTTGATTCCCGTCGCTCCTCATGAGACGAAGTCTTGGACAGTTTAGGACAAGTCTGTAGTTATGAGGATTTACCGGTTGTCTGATATTACTCCATGGATATGTTATTGTATTCTCTACATGTATCCAAGTCCATCATTTTCTCTGTAAGATTAGGAAGCTGTTGCGTTCCCTCACCCGTCCAGTTTGTTGATTTCCGTGGGCCCAATTGGTGGCGTCACTCTTCTCCGTTGGAGTGATGAAAATTATGGCTGTTCGTCTCTGCTTGTCGAGGGCCAATCTTCGACTGTCGATTCCTCAATCAACACAGAAAGAGGATGTTCATCAGTATAAGGTTTGATATCAATAAAATGGTTAGGTACTTTGCCTTCCATGCCGTTCTAAAGCCGGAACTTTATTCTTTTCCGTTGACTAGAATTATTTTTTCATAAGATATTAAACTAAAAGGAGGATGAACCAGTATATTTGCAGTTTTGGTTACACAAATACATGTACTGATAATTAGAATAACTCGCAGCTACGCATGGACAGTATGTCGGTATAATGTTAATTCACGTGCATCTTTCGATGTCCGTTAATTCACATGCATTGTTACGGTATATCACTAAAACCGTTAATCGAATGCATTGTTACAGTATCGCTCATTAAGTTGATTAACATGCAGTGTTACGGTTATCTCACTGAACAAAAAAATACAAAAAATAAAAACGTCAATCGATAAGCATTGTAACAGTATCTCCCCATTGCGGTTAGTACATGCTGTTACGTTATCTCACTAAATCGTTAATTGGTACATTGTAACAGTATTCCCTATACGTTAATACCACTGCTTTGTTCGGTACTCACCATACTAATATGTCACATGCATTGTTATGGTAGATGCTATACCGTTAATCACATGCATTGGTAATGGTATGAAACGGTCGGAAGTCTAGATCCTCAAAAACGCCAAAGGGACGCGAAAAAATTTTAAGAGGAGGACCCTGCTTACTCTGTTAGTTTTATAAACAAACTGCTAATACCTCCCGTTCAGAAAGCTTGTAACCTCTTGACGGGGTCCAAGGACCATCGCAGCCCCTCACGGGTGACGGAATATATCGAATTGGCTGTACACATCGAAGTATGTTAGGTTTATGAGCAAAGTAGGAGGTATTGGGGAGGTGAGGCAAAACTGCCCATTCCCAAGTGGGAGAATCTTGGACCGTTACGACTACCTAACGAGCCTGTCGTCGTAACAGTATTTATTTTTTTTAATAGGTATGTATTCAGTATTTACATGGAATGGATGCCAGGTCATTTTGTGCACTGAAGAAACAGGGTAAAACGTGTTATGTACTTGATATGGGCAATTCCCGGAAGTACGCAGATGCGTGCGAAGAGAAAATTTGCGCGGGCCCTCATTCATGCGCACAATACCGCATTGATAAAATGGCCGTCTGTGACTTCGCAGAAGAGGCCTGAAATCTGCGAAGAAATGCCATAACAGGTTTCCACGGAATTCCTTCTAGTTATGGATTTCTATTTGGGGGCGGGGGGGGGGGGCGGGTGAGCTAGCCTAAAAAAACGGTCAGGAGACTTTATTAGGCGTATTCTACCGATTATTGGGGAGTGGAACTTTCATCTTTCCGGAATTTAGCATTATGTTTCAATCGGAATTCCGTCGCAATTGTACATTTTCGTGCAGTTGTACTGGTCAAACGCTAATATCCATAAAAGTTGTACTGTTTCGAAGAACAAAGCTAATTGGTGGTGATAATATAGCGAAAGATTAACCGGAAATTGTAGCATGCGCTTGATTATGATTGGCCTAATTATATTGAAATTGAAGTATTATATAGGCAAAATAGCTGGATATGCAAATATATATTTTTTTTTAGCGAACCAGAGGACCTTCCGAAAAATTTTGTCCGTTTATCGCACTGAGTGCCTTTCCATCTGCTCACCCTAGCAGACGGATGTGATGAATCTTCGCCACTGCTAACTTTTAGAGCTTCAGAGGACTTTCTACACAAACAGAATGTGTGTGTGTTGAAGCGAGTGCGCTATTGGATTTGCGAGGATCACCGTAAATATCATGAAATCACTTCAACTAATTCATTGTCGGCGAAAACAAGATTCTGGGGGTTATTGCGTATCCAGCAATCTTTCAGGACAGAGGGTTGGGGTTTTTGACAGAAACATTCTATGCGTTATGAATCAACTGCCTAGTGAGCAGGGGAGCAAATGGAGGTTGGGTCAGAGACACCCAGATGGGGAGGGTCCGGCGCCTCTTTCCACTTCATGAAAATAAATTGAGAACCTAACGGTGTTTCAAATTTCAGGGGATTTTGCCGACGAAGTAATGGCGTCTCATGGTGAGTAGTACCAGGCCCTTCGTTTTTGGTGTAAGAGAGTAGGGGTACACTTTTAGTGAAAAAACTAATAATTTTTAACATTTTAGCTTATGACACAATAACCCCACACCTCCGATGAATCGAGCAATATTTGGGTATATGGGGTACATGATTCTATTGAGGTCAGGTCAAGTGTCTCTGAGTTCTGCGGAGTTCAAATTCATAAAACCTGTGGACCGATATAAGTCATAATGTTGGTTCGATCAAGCTGAAATCTAAACCTTATGCGTTATATGGGACATGAACCATGAAACCGATGTTGGTGCGTACTAGAGAGGGGTTCATTTTCAGTAACAATCAACACTATGTATTTGTGTAGGACTAAGTCCTGTTTGTCGCTTGCTGTTGTCTGTTCGGTGGGCTTTTGATTTTGGATTCCTTGACGAATAGAGGAATAGGTGCAGTCTTGTGAAAATGATAACTCGACCCCACCTGGATGATTGAATGAAGAAGGTCATACTTGGTATGTCTAACCCCATGATGAGTACATGAAAACCCCCCCCACATTGTTTGGAGGTCAGGTCAGAGGTAATTGAGGTCATCAGAGGTCAAAGTATGAAAACACCTTTGAAATATGAGTCCAGATGGTGGTCCGATTTCAAGTGAAAATTTGGGTTTAGTCTTTCTTATGGGGCGAGAACAGGAAAACGAACCTATTGTTTTTTGGTATAGGTCGGGTGATGTTTGGTCACAAAAATAGAAAATTTGGAAAAAACCAATATTTGGCTAATTTTGGCTCGTTCAACACGATAAAACTTGACCCCACTGGATGGATGGAAACTTATACTTGGTAGGTGCATGTGGTCCCGTGATGAGTACAGGAACCATTGTTTAGGGGGGTCAGGTAAGAGGTTGGCGACCTTGTAAACACGATAAGAAAAGAATGGTTGGTCCGATCAAGTTGAAATTTGGTGTTTTAGGGCTTTCTTATGGGGGAACAGGAACCGCCTAATTGTTTTTTTGTGTACAGGTCGGGGTGAATTTTTTGGTCAAAAATGAAAATTTGTGAAAACCATATTTGGCTGAATTTTGGCTCTACACGAACGATAACTTGACCCCACCTGTATGGATGAAACTTATACTTAGTATGTTTGCATGTTTCCCTGATGGAGTTACATGACCCTATTTTCCGGGGTCAGGTAAGAGGTTTGAGAACCTTGTAAACACGATACGGAGTTCCAGAATGGTTGGTCCCTCGAGTTTAAATTCCGTGTATAACTTTCTTATTGGAATACACGATCCGGATCATTTTGGTTCTGGTCGTGGGTTAATTTTTGTCGCAAATTTTGTGAAGAATTCAAGGTTTTGGCGCAATTTCCGGCTTGTAAAACGCGATACCAACTCGACTTCCCCTTGGTGGATGACGCTCATACCTTGGATGTGTGTGTCCCCATGATGAGTACAGAACTTTTTGTTTTCGGGGTCAGGTCAGAGGTATCTGAGTACCAGAGGTCACCAGTGGTCATAGTCTGAAAACCTCGAAAGTGTGTAGCTTCCTTTTTCGAGAGTCAGTGGTTGGTTTGGGAAAAATCGAATTTGTCAGACGTTATTTGCCCATCATGAGCTGGTACATCTCCCATTTGTCCTTGGTTTCTGGTCTCTCGTTTTGATCAGAAAGAGTCAAGGAATCACTAAGCTCACTAAAGCCTTTGCCTTTCTGGTTTCTTTTTTCTGTTGTGAGTTCAGTGTACTTGCTGCTGTCGTGTATTTCTATCTGTTCCGTGTTTACTGTGTAAGCCGATTTTGGTTTTCTCTATTTTACCAAGTTGACCAATTCATGTATTGTTGTTTTGCGACCGAGTTGCAATAAAACAAGTAGCTAAATTGATACTTTTTGAGCATATGTGATGTGTAAATGAGAAATTGCAGAATCTCAAAAGTGGTAAAGCTAATGGTCCGGACGGAGTTTCCCCTTCTTGTTGAATTTTTTTCGCAAAGGTGTTCTAAATCCCTATTCTAGATCATATAGTCGAAATTTTTCGATGAATATAGTCTAATTCGATTCGGAGTGCTCAGCATGGTTCTACGGCAAAATCGTCGTGCTCGACTAATTCTGTTAGAAGTGATGGAAATTTAACTATTGCCGTTTGACAACGGCATTGCTCTTGATATAATTTGCTGGACTACCGCAAAAGCTTTTGACAAGGTTCCTCATGAGCGTCCTCTGACTTAGCAAATTGAAAAGTGGTGCATTAAGGGGAATGTCCTCTAGTGGAATTCTTCAGTGGCCTTCTCGATCGGGACACGTCGTCATCAATAGGCGTTCGTATACTTGCGTATATTGACCGATCTCTAGATTCGGATCATCCAGGTTTAAAAGTTTGTCTTACGATACTTAGTTGTATAGGGAGGTTGCTTTGAACGACAATTTGCAATTGTCCAAAAAGATCTTAATTAAATCTCCACATAATCTTTCGTTGCGCAATATCTTTCAATCCCGATAAGTGCAAAGTTATGCTGTTGGTTTTCACATTGCAACGCTTTCCTTCAAGTTAACTGGGGCACATATTCATCAGCGAAATTCAAAGGATCTCGTTCATTTTTATTTTATTTGAACTTTGTTCTCGGAAGCGGCGAGGGAAGGTAATTGGATCCTTGGCTCGATTAGACGTCACTTCCAAGGGCGGTGAATTGTGTTGGTGAGTAGGGGGCGGACAGATGAATTCTATCTAAGCGTAGCGCCAGCAACAGGTTGGTGGGCGCAGAGCGTACAAGAACAAAATTCGTTTACCAGACCCCCTAGATTCCAGAAAGCAGTGGAGCGGCATTCCTAAAATTCATAACAAAGTTTTATTTTTAATATCACCCCCCTTTAGGGGATCGATTTAAGGTTAGCAGTGTGTGTTGTGCATTCTAAATACGATGCAAGTGAGTTTATGGTCATGGAAGGAGCAAGGTAATTGGGCCGTGGCAACACCACTATGTTCGCGGAAGTCGAGATTGCAGGATCAATATTTGGACCTCGTTATTTACTTTTCAAAAATTGTGGGCGACTTCTTTTAGCATCTGGGTCGTTCTTCTACTTTGGGTACGGGGCTCAAGTCCTTCTGTCCTTCCTGACCCTTCTCACTAACTAAACTGAACTGATAGTATAATGTATTGGTTTGCAAGTAATAAGTGTTCTCTGGATTCGGGTAGGACTAAATATAATGCCTTTCATCCCGCTGTGAAACCAAAGCAGGGATGAAGATTACTATGGGTGATAATGTCTTGAAACAAGTAAACACGAATTTTTGGGTGTTGTTTTCGATAGTAAGCTTACCCAGAAGGAACAATGCCAAAAACACCCTAGAATTAGAATTGTATCAAAATTCAAACATTTCCTGCCGCGGCATGTACAAAGTTTTTTTTTTTTTTTTTTTTTTACCAAACTCTACTCGGCCGCACTATACTTACTGCTGTACTATCATGGTCGGGTACCTGACATGATGCCTCCTCCTTAAATATGCTCAGAAAGGGCCTATACTACATATATAGTCAATTCATTACACGATAACATACTAGGCACTTTAAAGAGTCTTCACTACTTAAATTAGAAGACATAATCCGACTTAATGTCGCTTATAAGACATAGCACCCTGACTTGTACCTGTTCATTAATAATTACCTTTACCAGAATGCAGAGGTTACCACGATATGCCTAGGCAAACCGACAATGCACGTGACTTAATGAATTGATTCGTCTGTAAGAATGTTAAGCCCTATAAGTCGTGCTGCCAAAGTATGGAATTCACTCACAGTGGCAAAACAAAAAAAAACTAACCTAACAGATTATTTAGAAACGTTGAAAGTGAAATTCTGAAACATATTGCAAAGCATCGATTACTCTTGATACAACTTTTGATTTATTTTGGTAATTGGTACGATATGAATTTGTTGTACTGTTACTTATCTAATAGTCACACTAAGTGTGTAATATTTGCAATTTCTCCACTTTCTTTTCTATTTCTTACAGGGCGTTTCGTGCTTTGTTAAGCTATGATAAGCTTTTTGGGAGATTCAATCACATTGCATATATGCTTGTGAAACAAATGAATAGACCAGTAACCTAGCCTGATATAATACGCAACATTGATAGAAACGAGTATAACATCAAGAGAATATTTCAACTCATGAGTTGTCATGAGACTTCTCATTTCGCGACAGTCGTTATCTGTATATTAACCTAGAAACCGTAATATTTAGTGACAGTGCTATAGCAGGTATGCAAGCATCTGTAACACACATCTTTACACTCACTGGACGTAGGCTAATGATAACTCGGGCTCACATATTAGAATAGTTCTCGGTCCCTTCAACATCAATGACTGAAGTGAAGGGTGAATGAACAGTTACAGAACTTCGTTGTAGGCCTACCTGTATACCTTACAACGTCACTTTCCGGTTTCAGCTATAAACAATGAATGGGTTAGACGCGGGAAGGTTCCAGTGCTGTAATTGTTACACGAGTTTCATTGTTCACTTTCCACGGAGAGTATACAATTTCCCGCTTGTCTGTGATAGCCCCTATGTACGCATGTGTATTCAGAGAATATAGTTAAATGCGGGAGTGCATGCATGATTACACTATGCGTCATTCGTATGGTAGTCTATCTAAGAGTTTTGTTGGTGCGGCAATTGCATAAACCACCGGAATCGCCAAATTACATGAGATTGTTTGAGTGGATTGCTTCATTGTTTGTTTTTTGCGCAATTGAACATCAAAGAAACCTCAAGGTGGGAGACCAATTTTGGGAGGGCATGTAATCCCTAAACTTCGTCCTATGGATCGTTCAATTGGCGATTTTAACCTCGACATATACACTACGCTACGGTCATGAGACTTCAAATCACTGTTCAAAGCGTGGTAGAAATGAAATGACGACGAGTTAGACTTGGTCGGTCATTATACCAAAAGCACTAAGATTCCCTGTCTTGGGTCAATTGTCAGTCAGAACACAGCTAAGAGGATTTGCACCTCTCAACCTCTGTCATAATGCAATGGTATCGGTAGCTTCATTTTGACTTTCATTGTGAATACTAATCTCGAGGCATTCACCTTCGGGAGGTCATTTTGGAGCTGACCTCGCCTAAGAGTCACATTGACAGGCCTATTGGCCATTTATTGTTTGACATGGAATTCATACATGTGCATCATATTGAAGTCAGAGTTTCTGCCATGGGAAGGAAGTCCGAAATTCAGGTTTCGCTACATTGAATATTAACACTGAACCGATATGCACCTCACCTTGCGCTTCGAAGCATGCTATTTGTCGATCTGGCCCTTTTGACTATGTTATATGTGAATATGTCATATTCATTACACTGGTCCGATTGAGGTACTCCTTCCGTTTGATGTGCGGGAAAGGATGACCTGTTCGCTCTACTAGCTAATTCAATTGAACACCGATTTTTTCCCCGGCATTTCCAGTCACAATGGTTGCACCTCAGTGTCATACAAATGCCCAACTATAGTAAAGCTTTCTGTTAGATTCAAGTGCTGGGACTCATCAATGTGATGACATCACTTTGAATAATTGAGATACATTCGTGGTAAATAGTACGATACGTCATACTATGAATGCAAGTTATTCCATTGAACATCACCGTGGATAATAATAATGTAATCCAATTGTTCCTGCTGTGCTGGAACGTAAGCGATATCATCCGAATTGATCCAGCATGGGTGCGTAACATATTATTGGCAAATCTTACCAATTTAAGTGTCAGTTGTTTGGTTTCTTGTTGAATAAGACACACAACGGACATACCCTGTACCGAACGTTCTCAGGACCACGACAATCAGAGAAATGTAGGTTACACGACAACAACCAGCCTACCAGGAAGAAAAGTGGACCAAACTATCAGGCAAGAACTAAGTTTGTATGGTTGCCCCCATATTCTCCATAAATGGTGACATAATTCCGAAATTGTCCAACTCACTGCATCCCGAGAAAAAGAAAAAAAAAAACTGTTCAACTGACATAGGAAATAGATCATACCAGGTGACTCGTGACTTGTGTATCATATACCCTACATTTTCTGGATGCATGTTCATGACCCCCATAGTATCGCGAGTCCACATACCGAAATGGAGGTGATGAAACAATACATTTCAATAATTTTCCTACATATCTTAACCATTGCGTACTGTTTTTTCCCTTCGTACACTTCATTCATATCCTCCCATCAGTAGTCTTGTATGGGGAATTTCTGGAAAGGTGAAATTATTTTCCCACATCTTGCAAACGTGGCCTGCGTTTATGCTTGTAGATAGGCGTTAGCATGTCAAACTGACAGAGTAGGACCTATGTGAAAGAATAGCAGAAGTACCGTGAGGAATATATGTCAGCGTAATTTTTGGATAAAAACCCTAACCCTAACTCATATTGGCAGAATGCCTCCTAGCCGCGAGAAGCACGCTTGTGATAATAAGCCAACCAGCATGACAATGTCATAATAACTTCCGACATGTACAGTAGTTCTGTTTAATCGTTTGTTATCAAAAAGACATGTCTCCTACTATTCTACCATATTATTGCCCCGGAACGTGTAATTCCCTCTGCTTGTAAGTAACAGATAAGTTGCCATGTGCTCCACATGATGTAGACTCTTCCCTTGATTCCTTTTATTCATTTATTCATTGGTCACCCAACTGTAGGGTTTCTGGGTGAATGGCACCTGTCCACCAGGCATCAGTGATGGCTAGATTCATGGCGTGTAGATTTCTCCTGTCTTCGAACAAAATTTTCGTTATGGGTCGAATAGCGATATTTCTGTCCCAACTCCCTCGGAAATGTTGGGTGACGTATATTGACATGTGAATAATCCCGCTGTTTGGTTCCCGTTGAGTCAAGGTTCCTCATTTTTACCTCTTGCGTTGCAATACTGCAGTTTTGCTGCCCTTAAGTAATCACAGGGATCAATGTATGAGCTCAACGGCCTGAACGTCCTTGTCCTTCCGAACGCAATAGAGTATAATAACATGACCAGCTAAAAGCTATTGGGCCAACGGAGTTTGTTTGATCCTATTAAGGCCCACGACAGAAACCTTTGTCACTATTGCATGTGTGCAAGACTAGCCATTGCATCAAGGTTGACGGAGTATCAAATGGACTCCTAATCAATGAGCAAGTCCTTTCAGACCGAAAGTGAGCGTCGAAAATGCTGTTCCCCTTATTTTCCGAACATAGGGCCAGATTCTGGTTTTCTCAATTGCAAGATACCGTAATCCATGCATATCTGAGAATCCCTGTTCTTAGTTGGCTTAGCCATATTCGTTGGTTCTACATACACGATTTCTGTTCGTCGTCATTGACCCTCTCTAGTGAGGTGAGCTGTGCCATTGTAGACAATGAAGTAGTTGCACTGTGTAAACAACTGTCGAATATCAACACGAATACTACATTGTCTGTCACAAATTTGCAATTAAGTCTATAAGTGATCTGTCATTTTTGTTGTGGCCCAAATATAACAATATGATTCTATGGAGGCTTGAAGTGCGGTCGGGACTTACGATTTTTGTTGTTGCCCCGGGCTTTCACAGGCATTAGCAGATTATCACATATAATGTTGCGCCCTAGTTGCGAGCAGTGGTGGGGTGGGGTGTGGTAGGGGCATGACCATAACCTCGACAGCCGGGATAACGCGTTATATGGATGGAGCCACTCATGTTTGGTCTCTACTAACAGCCCGGACGTCAATGCAATAGTGCACCAAAGAATGTTGGCTAAAGTAATTCCCTCCCACACAACTATCTGTAACTCACTGATGACAGCGATATTTTTTTACTCAAATTGCCTCCTAACATTCCAATATTTGATAGCAGAAGTTTGCTTTGCTAGGCCTGAGGTTCCTGCAACATAGTAAATCAGCCTGTGGCCATCCTGGTTCCCCCAAGATTGGGGCATGTCCTTAGTAGGGTATGCTAAACAGCCGGTAGTGGTGTTCACTATTGGAATGTATTGAGAAGCTCGATTATCTAGTTTGAATTCTGAGCCTAGACTAGTCTACCGACTGACAAACCAAGTTGAGTCAATACCCGTGCATGGTAATGGGCGTACTGTTTTTTTTTTCCTTCGCTACAGGTCGAGTTTAGGTACCTCCAAAACAAGGTGAAATTATGTACTGTCGGAGACTAAATATTTGCCAGTGCGCTGACAACAAGAGTCCGCCTGTGTAGAACATGGAATAGGTGACCATTGTGACAATTGTCAATTTACCTTAGGCTTAGCCTTGCAGGCAATAACTTGGTTTGTCACCTATGGCATTGACCTTGTGTTGATATGTAATTACCTTAACTGTCTTCGTGGGAACGGTAATGTCTCGCGTAAACATCGATGAAGTAGCCTATAACGTAGCGCAACTGGTTCGAACGATGAAGGTGGTAAGCCGTTGTAAGGTAAACAATACGTTAGGTGGTGAAAATGATATCGAGTTGATTCAGCTAAATCGAATGATAATAACAGTGACCCACCTTAGAAATTAGGATGGTAGAGAAGAAGTGGATGATGAAGAAATAATGGCTGCACTTCGTTTGGATTGTTGACGATCTTGAAGGTATGAATTCTTACAATCCTTTTCGGTGCTGTCGCTAGGACGATGCTGCAGGCTGGAAAAAGGACCATAATTCAGGGGGTTGCCAGATCGCTATAAATTGTCAACAGTTGGATTGCTACTGATTACTGATGCATTTGTAACAATATATGACCAGATATCAGCATGCCAGAAGCCTGTTAAAAGTACGGTACAGTGTAGCGAGAGCTATATCCAATTTACTAATTAGGCCTAGCTACGCGTAACGCACAGGTACGGAGAGTCGGACAGCTTATAACGGTATTGAAGGGCAACTGCAGGGTGGTTTGAACAGGGGCTTAATTATAGCTGGATGGATAATAAATGAATGCATCAGTCCAAACCGGAAGTTCATAGGACTTTCCGTTACGGAGTATAGTCATTTGAAGTGTGTGTATTGTGAAGCTTGTGTAGTGCGCAAGATCGAAATGCATCCCATCATGCAATGATGAATTATGTCATACTTGTACTTGCACAACCTGCGACATTCTTTGTTTTTCCTATTGAAATTCAAACATCAATTTCACATTTGAAAAGCATTTAGTCCATGGGTGAGGATTGCTTTAGGTGGGTTTGGTAGGTGCTGATGTTACTTTGGTGAGGAAAACAACAGGAAATGGGTCTGGCTAAGTATGTGACTTTTCAAGCAAATGATACATCAAATACATAACATAATTTCCCTGTGTTGTCCAGTGTGTGACTCAGCGATTATTATTGCGCAATTGGGATTCTCCTTAATTTTTCTGCATAATGGGCCCAACTTTGAAGGCCAATAACTCCACATAGGAACATCGTATTGAAATGGGGTTTGAAACTATTGATAAAGTTTTTTCTATTCTTCACGATATACCTCCGTTGTATCCAAGCCTGCAGTTGTCCTTCAAATCCGTGACACATATTATATTATATATATATATATAATATATATATATATCTATATATATATATATATATTATATATATATATATATATATATATATATATATATATGTACTTCAAGAGGCGGGCAGCCTATAATGGATATCGTACAACCTAACTAGCGTAACGGCAGGCCGGGTTACATACTGTGCAGCATCGTGTTGCTTGTGTATTATTGTGGCATTAGCTAGCCTCAGTGGTTATGGAATGTACCTATTGTACAGCATACAGGTAGCATACAAATTATATAATGAACACTAGGAGTGCGCCATGAAGCGGTGAATCCCTACGTCTGTGCAAGACTGCAATACGGGAACACGTTCTGTACACCACTGACAGCGTTATAAACGCAGTGACGTCGACGAGCGGGGGTCTACGTGAACACCTTTCTTACTGGTCGGCAGGCGATATCGGGGCTCTATCAGAGTCTGACATATAAACATTTGTAGATACGGGAGTGTTGATCAGTCACTCGCGATCTTACTGAAATTTATACCCAGTGTCTTGATGATGCAGACGCCTCTCTGTATTGTCCATTGCCTTCGGCGGCCTTGAAAAGATACAAAGGAACGCAAAGCTAGTGACAGGGTGTGCCTAAATTCATACGGCAAGTTTTGAATGTTGAGTGTGTTACAAGTCGCATGCGTGAAGTGATAAAATGATTGCGAGATCTTTGAGCGCCGTGACAAAAATATAAATCTCCGTTAATACCGCTGCAAGACTGGTTAGGCCTGCATATAACGTCGATAACGTGTAAGCGTGTGGCGTCTGTGTAAAGATCTGCCTCGATCGAAATGCATGAAATGACCGAACTAGCTTACAATTAGTAACGTTAAGGCCGGGTGTAATACCTATAAATAAGCTGCTGGCCTGGGAGGTGTATTGAATGGACCTGATGAGAAGACAGCACAATAGCTTATTACAGAACAACGCACTGGAACAATTGGACTTACCTATAACCGCAATTCATGGTCGCAGCTATTACGATGCAATGTGCCGATGTTGCTTCCATGCCTGCTTTTTGAAGCGCATCGTGGCACTGTAATTAATCAATAGAGATGAATGGCCTAACGAATTGGAAACGGTCGACCGCCGTGTCTGTAACTCGTCCAAGAGAACACGAGTTTACATGCACCAGAATGAATGTAATGCGTAATTGCTAAATATTGATGGAGCCTTGACATTTAGCTGACAACCCTATTTAGAAAGGTCTTCACATCTATTTTTTGATACACGCGAGAGCTGTTAACGAGGCGGACACCGCGGCGGCAAGCTTGTAAATTGCTGCTTGACGCAATGCTTGCCAACCTGCAGTGTTCAATAAATCTCGTGTTGCCAAATTCGAATTTGAGTTTTGGGCCGCTACACATTTACGACCAATAATTCCAATATCGACCAATATCCAATATACGTGCACGACGCTTTTGGTTTTCAAAGAGGGCCAATTAAGATCCAAATTGGTGCTAAGCGTGACACATAATCCAAACAGATTTCAAGTTCTCTATATCTAGTTTTGCTATCTAGCAATGCCTACCTGCAGAATTGAACATGCATCCGTCTCGAATCTGGTGCAATGAACTGTTATATACGTTAGTTAAATTGAGATATGGAGAAAGAATAGGGCACATAGATGACTGTTTAATAAAGTCAGTCGAAGTTGTGTCGACCTTTGGCATTGTGGGGTATCGATTCAAAATATATTTCACAAGTGAGAAGGAATTCGTTTCAAAGCCAATGTTCATGTGAGGTTGACCCTCAGTAGTTTCTATCGATCACATCATGATTTTGAACGCCAGACCCATGTCACCGTTTAAGACCCACTCCGTTTACCGTCATGAGGGCCTGCGAGGGTCCACTTGAAATACAAACCAATATAAGCAAACTCTGAGTGTACAACGAGGCCATAGTGGGAAATCTGTACAAACCCTTGTTCACGAATTGTTCCAAAATGTTAGACTGGGGCATCATACATGGCATACTCACCACTGCGCCCTAAGGGTTCCAGCCAGTTACTTGTCAGCAAGAAGGAATTGGCAGCCATTCAGTCCATGCTGCTCCCTTACTGATAATATAAATAAATATGTTTGCGTTTGAAGGCAACATCGTTGTGTGTCCACACCTAATTTGATCCATTGACAGATGTCGTTGACGTTGGGGTGGAGTAGCCGACGCTTGCCAGGAATAATGTTTTGATTTTGGCTTGGTTTCTTGACGTTCTCCTTTATACTTGGATTGGCTCTGCTGATTTGGTAGAATGGGATCAATGTCGTGTCACGACCGATCGAACGAAGGGATCGCACTGCCTATTGAGTTTGTGTCTTGAACGAGGTTCCAAGAGACGATCGAGGTGCTGTCATCGTGACTGTTGTGTTTGTCTGAAATTTCTTTCTGTTTCACTTTTCGGGTGATTTTTTTCGAAGTTCATAGGCTAATCCCACCGACCGGATTGTTAAGTTGTGCGAATGATAGTCCCTTCTTCAAAACGGACTGCTCACGAGACTGAGCTAACATTGGACAGCTTGGCTAAAACTATATCTGTTACACTATCTGAGTAGGGCGAACAAAATCCCGAAAGCAACTGATAGCTTGACGATATCCACCCATTGAAACTGGTACCGTTTGTGGTGAAGCATAGCACACTGAAGTTGCATTGATGCAAATACACCTACGAGTTTCCCCACAGTCTATATGTCGAAGAAGGATTTATGGGTTTGATTTTAGTATGTGTGTAACATGTAACATGAAGTATATCGTGTTGCATAGAGAATGACATATACAATTTTCCATACCTAGTCTGTGTTCGCATGTGCAGTTTTGATATTTCCCACTAAAACTGACAATGTTTTCGATGAAAACCTTGTCTTTCAGTGCGTGTTCATAAATAATCCCCGAGGTTAGCAGGTAATCTTCAAATACTAATCATGAGACCCACCAGGATGGGCATCCTCGACTGGACTTTTCAGGACTTTTCTTATTTGAACTATTCAATTGGACCTTATGGGACGTGACCTTCAACGAGATTTTTTTGGACAGGACCTGGGGCCCACAGGACCCAATGCGACATTCCAACAGGATCACTTTATGGGACTTTTCATAGTACCCTCTTACAATATTCTAATGGGACCTTTCAACAGGACATTTTAGTGTAACGTTTTAGCAGAAGCTTCCATTGAACAGTAATACGAAAACTTGTAATAAGAGAAAGGCCTGTCCAACAGCAGGTTAAAACTTTAAGAAATCATCCAAATAATGGACCTGTAACGCCTGGCATACCAATCAAGAGAGGATTTGTTGGAATGTCCTGCGCTATTTATGGGAACTGCCGATATGCCCTCCTACCCTCCTATAATAGCCCATGACTCATGCGACTGCTCGATTTTTATTTATGGGTTTTTTCTAATAACCCTTCCAATTGAATTGATCCAATGTATTAACACTGCCGGCTGCCCATAAGGCCCAAGCAAGGGCCACAAATGTTTTCCTCAATAAATGTCTCTACATAATACTCTCCAGCCTCCAGTGATTCTAGTTGGTCCCCAATTTTGAATTTCTGTTGGGACTCTATGTGGGGTTCAACTGAACCAATTGACTGCATGCACTGTTCAGTTCCGTTGCTGTCCCGTATTGTAACCTATTGAAACAGGCGTTTGACTTTGTTTCCTCTCGTATCAGCCTCATTCACTCATATGTGCGGATGACCTTTACCCAATCGGTGATTTGCCTAACGAAGCCTGTTCGACTGCGTTCTGCCACTGTCGATCTGATCATGGCTGACAGTGGGCGTGCTACGTCAACGTTGATGCCGCAATCGTACAGTCGCTTCTTTTACTAGCTAATCACGGGAACGGCCATGCTGCTGGAAAATTACTCTATGACTCTGATTTGAATTGTTAAACAACTTCCACCTAGTTTTGGTCATACGTTAGATTGCATATTCATTTTTTAATACCCCATTTGACGGATTCATATTTTTTCGGAACGTCTGCGGCGATACCAAAGCAAGCCGCAATATGCCTGCGGATAGCCGAAACAGTGGCTTCGGCCAGTTTTAGGCTTCAATGCATCATCTCCGATAATTCTCATTTTCTTGATGTAAAAGGTTTTTGAAGTCTCCTGTAAATATTCATGACCAAAAATATAGGGCGATTTTTCGTCGCGGAATCTACCCAGGGTTGCTCCCATCCATATCAACGCCCATGCGCTACTGATGACTGACATCACGTCACCTGAATCGTAATGAGCAAAATCCCAATTTTGGGGGATTTGTCAAGACCGCGGTATATACTGAAGAGCGATAGCCCCCTCTATTTCAGGAACGGCTTCTCCATCCGTATCGTCTGGCAGTAGCAGTACTACTTGTATTGGGAATTGCCAACCGGACCCATATTCTAGAATTTCTGTTGCATCCTATGCATCCTATGGGACCGCATCTAGTCTTGTGAACTCCAGTTGGGTCCCATTAATTCCAATATAGTCTCATTGGCTGCAATGTCCAGTTAGGTCGAGAGATTTCTGTTTGTTTAAGTTGAGAATCGCCAAATGACCATTTTAAATTTCCTGTTGCATCCTATGCATCCTATGGGACCTATATAGCTGTTACTCCAGTCGGGTCCCAGTAATTCCAGTAAGGTCCCATTGAATTTCCAATGGGACCTTACGGGGATGAATGAGAGGCGGATTAGCTCAGTCCGTAGAGCGCCAGACTGCAAAAACATGATTGCAAGTTCGGAGCGCATTGGAAGCCCGATAACTTTTTTGCCAGTTCTGTTTGGACAGGAAATGTCTCCGAAATGTCCCACGTCATCCACGTGTTGAAGTGGGTACATTGTGAGGTGATTTGTGAAGAATATTAAGCACCGTATGTGGTTGCTTGATATTGGGAAGTTCCTCCTGGGGATTTACGATGAAGTAAACGTACGGAATGGTGCGTCGGGGAGAACAAGCAAGAGTGCGTGTGTATAGGTACGGGCTGACAAGTCATAATGATTAAGGGTACTATCTGTATCGCTTTGATCAAGTCTTCAGCATAGAAAAAAGCGCTAGAAACGAAAGAGATACTATATTATTATTATTATTATTATTATTATTATATTATTATTATATTATTATTATTATTATTATTGGACGGGTCTTGTGTAGTCTCGTTAACTGCAGTTAGGTCCAGCAATGTTCTGTTGGCTTATTTTGGGAATCACCAAATGGACGCTTTGGAATTCCTGATGCATCCTATGGGGTATTCATATAGTCATTTAATTCCTGTTTGGCCCCATTTACTTGCAGTAAGGTCGCAATTGAAATGTCCAACGGAACCTATCCATTAAAACTGGATTTTTTTTCTCCTGGGGCTGCATTCACATCCCGCGTACATATCCACATTTATTCGTGGGCATGCATGCATCACTCACATATTATAGTACTTGGCCGGTCCTTGTCAGGTTCGGGGTTCCTCGTTTGTGGTGTGAGAGAGCCTGAATACCTTCAGAACAGTGTAATTTAAGCGATATCGCTTCATCGTGTTTCACTGAAGCCTATGGCCAGCAGATCCTATGACGAGAACTTAGAGGTACCTACGTGGCGAAAGATGAACCACAACCGGAACTAAATCACTTAGAGCGTCATTGACCACACTCAATCTACTCGAGGAAGCTGGACTTTGTGCTTGCGTTGTACCTATAATACCTGGTGAAGTCCACATTTCTTGGAGTGAGCGGAACCGCTCGATTATGGGGAGCTTTACTGTATCTTTAACTTCTTGTCTGGCATCAGTTACGTGCTCAGTATGGCACCCGATGGAAGGTAGAACAAGAGCCGGCCATCCCAACCACGCCATAATACACAGAAAGGTATCCTCTGCCCAGCTGGTACCCCAGGCCCTCCCGGGCTGTTCCCCCGGGACCACGGGGACCCCAGGACGCGACGGCCCGTATGGACGAGCCGTATTGGGGGAGGAGGCTGCTGCGATGGCGTGCGAAACAGCGACGGTGGTGAGGGGGGGCGGGGGGGGGGGGGGGGGGGGGGGGGGGGGGGGGGGGGGGGGGGGGTGGGGGGGGGGGGGGGGTGCGGAGGACAGTGGGGGTGATGTAGCGGTGGTCCTCAGCCTCCCATGGGCGCACTGTGGTGGTGTGTATGTACGATGGGGTCGATACGAGGCCCTCGTCGTCTGAGTGATATACAACGGCATCGAGCTGGAGGACACTACCAAAACACGTGGAAGCGGTTCAATTACTCCGTGTATGCCTGAAGAGGCAATCTACGACGAACCTCAGGCAGGGACCGGTGGAAACAGGGACCATCTCTACGGGGCCGAGTATGAGATTGAACACATCCCTAACTACGGCCGCCTACACGGACGCCCAATGTGCCTGCGCAGTGATGCCCGGCCAACGAAGCGAACCTCGCATTGTGATCCCGGCCCGATATGTCTGGCCCTCTAGTTGGAGCGAGGATGTCGCGGGGTACCTCGTTGCGTCTTACTTCGAGCACGCCGGTCGTTCCGAGTTCGTATGATGGACAGGAACGCCGAGGGCGTACCGCGCGCCAACCACAACGCCAATGGGGCCCTCTTCTATGCTACCGATATCCGTTGTGGCAGTGGGGCCCGGGTTGGGGTGCCCTCGTATGGTAGGACGGTAACGAAATCACGTGTTGCGGTTTGCACTCGATAGTTGAGTAGCACAAATACGCGTTTACTTATTCTAAACCGTAGAGATTTTCTCTGATTATCGACCTCTTCTCGTGGTCCTGGGGGGAAAAAAGGTACGTGGTAAAGAAATCTTCTTGGTTATAGTTATAATCCACAACCCTCTTTGGACGGTTGGAGCCGTTGGATCATGCATAATAGAAGTATATTGTATACTCCTGTCCCACGTACCCTCCGTATTGCCATCACGTCACAGATAAAAGGCCGGTCCGGATGACTCATCTCGCAATTGGTAAGCTGCTGTTTGCCTAACTACGACTTTTTACGCCCCGACAAAACAAAACGCTACCCAGGTTGGAATTAATCATATGATATTGTATTGAGCCAATTCTTGATTGGTATATAATTTCACTTTGAGACAATGGCCTGATGATAATGCATTGAGAAAATGTCTACCGTTACGTCCGTTAAAACGAGCTCTTTGCCAAAAAGAACTTTGGTATGAATTTTATTTGAATATTAGCATACATCTCGAAGAGTTGAGTTTATTTCCAATTTCCAAAAAAAAAAAAAAAATGCAAATTCGCGTTACAACTTTGTAATCCTGCTGGACACCATATATGGTATTGGTTTGTTTTTTTCTTTTCCAACTTGGCTTAAAACATGACAATATTATTCCATTTGTTTGCTCCAACCAAACTGCCACTTCCAAACGAAACCACGTTATGTCTGTGAACAGCCGTGACGGAACGTGGTGAATATCTAAATACCATTTTGAAAAAAACATTATCCCAATTACAAAGCCAATTCAAAAGAGAGAATTACCCGTGGATCTTGATAAGACATTAGGGGACATATCGAAGCCTCTCGATGACTGTTAAATTTTATTCCTGACAAATCTTTCTATGAAAATAGGGCAACTGCTTGCGTGGATTCGGCAGCCTACAGCATACCCAGGAGTAGTGCGAATAGGGCAAGGAGAGACGGGAGATAGATAGCTCCTAAGAGGTTGGAATTAAACTTTAACCAGTATATCTTGATGATTTTTAGAATGGCTGTTTGTTCGGTAACCTGGTTGACCAGTGTAATTGATGATATAAAGTGGTGGGTGTACTTACTTCAAAATGTGTTAGTGGGATGCGGTGGCGGGTTCAAATGTAAAACCGCCGATGATGTTCGAACACTTGGAAAAATATTTATAAAAAAAAAAAAAATATAAAATATTCATATATAGATCTCACTAAATCAGATAATCTTCGCACAGTTAACTTATGTCAGTTGTTGTTCTTCCACAGATTGCACTTGGGACACATACATGTATTGTACACTGTGGTGCCGGATACTTTATACAGAAAAAAATGTTCATTCCTTGATTCACTCACTCGCAGCGAAGACAACGATTTGAAATTACAAATGAAGACACCAAAAGTTGTCGATGTTTTATAATGAGGCAAACAATATTCGTAATAGCATGAAGACAGAACATACCGGCCAGCAAAACGAAGGGGCAAGTGAACTAACTCAGTGTTACCATAAAGTGCAACGGCCTTTGATCAGGGACTGGTAAGGGCTCATATCTGTGAGTGCCGAAGATGCGGCTGCGGAGGCCGTAGGAGCGAGCCCCCAGAGGCGTCAGGGAAAGTTATTGATAATTAATTTAAGACAATTAAATTAATTTATGTTGGGACTCGTCCATTATTCTATGGGTGTGCGAGACGATCATGCTCCTTCAATAGTATTACTCCTCGAGGTCACACCTTCAGTGGTCATATGAACAAACTGAATGTTCCACAAGTACAATATTTCTCGTATTACTTATGAATATGAAACTTGAAACATCGCGATTAAATCGATGCGAACTCCTACGATTGAGGAGACACCAACCAATTCACCCGGGAGGATCCGGGAAGAGAAGGGAGGGGGAGGGGGCTACCAAAACCAAGAAGAATGGAAAGTAGTCCCATAGAGCCCAAAAACTACACCCGAGTTTGCCACTAACGAGCGCATCGCCAGTGCGCTCAAACAGAGACCACGTACGACCGAATCTGTTAGGCGCAGCCTAGGTACCAAACAACGGAATTACACGAAACGTTGTCTATGAGGGAAGGGTCATGGGGTAAACTTACGTGTGACTTATTTTATGAAATAATGAAATAGTCATGAAGGACGGCTTATCAAATGGGGGAGGGGGTAAAATTTTGTGGATACACTTATGAATTGAAAAATTGGCGTATCAAAGTCATTTTAATTTAATAAAAGATATAGTGTAAGGGACCATTCCAATTGGGTAGCAGTAAATATTTGGCCGAATTTTTTACAGTCTTCAGTCGAAAGACTACCAGCGCCGCGCGAAGCGCGCGAAATTGTTGCAGTTTTCCGGGCATTTTATCGAAAAAGGCAGCTGAAAAATTCAGGCCAATTTGCCACTTTCACCCCTTTCTAATTTCCAAATTTTCCAAGGATTTTCGCCCGAATGTTTTCATCTCAGACAAAAAAAAAAAAAAAATTGGGAGGGGGGGAAGTCTGCCCCAAAGGCTTCTGAAATTTTAGAGGAAACAAAAGGATTCGAGCATGTACACGCATATTTCACAACGCGGGTAGGAAAAACGCCTGAAAATTATGCAATTTTTCTTTTTTTTTGAGCCATTGTTCAAGATTCGAGCACTTCAGCTATGAAACATGAGGTATACCTTCAACTCGGCCATAGTGGGTCCAGATTTTTATCTGGGGGCCGAACCTGGAATTAGTGGACTTAAGACAATTACCAACGCGATTATTGTTCGGTTAGACAATAACTGAATCAGTTTAGACGATCAGCAAATTATGATTTATTACTGTGAACCACCGCACACCCACTCAGGCTATATAAAATGACCAGGGCACGGTTTACACGTTCACAGGTTCCAGTAAAATTGGGGCGAACACTATCCCAGACTAGAAAAAGGTTAGTCGATTTCACTGCAGTTTAAGCACAACTATATCAGTACTGATGCGGCGAAAATTCGGCCACCAAATCCATATTTAAAACAACTTTTCATTTTTACTTTGCCCAAATTCTTCCATTATTTCTCCGGAACGGGATTTGCGTTCGTGTTTTCACTCTCGAAATTATCCTGCAACCCGGCCCCGACCCAGTCTCGGATAACATGGCTGATTTGCCCTAAGTTGGTTCTGTACGCATCCGTGATTAGACGTAACCATCTTACTATATGGCATAGAATTACAATATCACCTACTTGGGGTAAAATGATCGAAAAAAATGTATTGCCCAATTAGCAATATACGGTGTATCTGCTAGGACTATTCAAATCCAAGAGCGCCCAGTCTTTGTGGGGTCGGAAAAAGTTGGGGACTTTTTTGGAAGTCCTCCGTATACATATGTGTTTTTTCACTCTTGACCACCCTGGGACCCTCAACTTTCCGCCAGGAGAATTGCGCCTTGACTATACGCGAACCCAGTGTGATGCCCGTGCCAGCTTGTTTGAGCACATCAATGACAATTGGGTCCTCATGACCTTCGAGTCGACTACGAATAATAAACTCGGAAGGAAAAAAAAGTGCTGATAAGCTGGCCTAGTTTAAGGGCCCCTTCTGTTTTTAGCAGACATGTTTGGCCTAAACGACAGAAAAGCAAACCAAGCGCGAGCAAACATTTTGCTTGTTTTTCGGGCGTTTGAAAAATCAGGCTAGTCAGCAGACATTTTGGCATTTCCTCACTTTTGCCTTTTGGTCCAGATTTTCCCCGAAATATTGTCAATTTTGCCCTAATTTTTCATCTCCCGAATAATTTTGCGCTATTCAAAGGGCTACGCAATTGGTAAAGTCCGAGCCAGAAGCACGAGCAGTGGATGTTACAATTATGACAATGTGAACAAATATGTAGCCTAGTCACTCTGTCCAGACTGCAGGCGAAGCTCAAATTGATTTATTGGGAAAGGTATTTTAGCCTGCGAAATAGGAAGTGCCATGTGATTTCATGGTGCAGAAAGAAGGGACAACGAGAGTCCGTCACTGCGGTCTAGAGTTTATGTTTCACTCTGTCGGCAGGCAGAGAAGTAAGACATTTATGACTAGGCGAGGGATAACATTTATTAGGGCACTGTGGAGGGGGTCTCAGGCAGTCAGGTTTATCCGATCCGGCTTTGAAACGTTTTGGCTTTAGGTGCAAATCATGCCTAAAATGTTATTTTTTTGTGCGAAATGTGCTGTCCACCAAGGGCATTAAGTTCTCGTTCTTTTGGTTATTGGTCTGTATCCTACCTTCCATGGAACCCACCTTAGTTGGGGTCTGGGAAAAGGCCTGGAAGTCAGACCGGTTAGCCCATTCAAGAGAGCAGATTAAAGTGATAGGATGAATATGATAAAGTTGTTCGAATTTTGTGCAATTATGAAGGAAAACACACAAAAGTCGAAAGTGCTAATTTCGCACGGTCCCTGGTAGAGTCTATGATTAAAAAAAAAAAAGGGGGGGAAATGTTCTCATCTTCGCCAGAATTATACATTTCTTGACCGGGTTTGTTAACCATAACATTCTTCCTATATAGGATTACAAGTAGGGAATAACTCGACGCCCTCCACAATTTGTTGGCTGTCTCGTTTCGGATCATGGCCACGGACTGTTTTTGGTTGAAATAGAACGTGCAAGATATAATTGTTCAAATGGAGTGGCATCGTATGTCGTGCCTTCATGTGGCTAGAAATGCGATGTCTAGTAAGCAATTTGTAACTATAGTACCCAGAATTACAAAATTGCACTCAGAATTATTTTTGCACGAGTCTCATAGCTATCGTGCACGGTCTACAGTACTTACAGCGAAACAACATCAGGATACCGAAAAGGACGAAGTTTTCGCATGTTCTGGACAGCGATAAAATCACAACGTCCAAACTTGACAAGTATTGCAATTTTCTGCCCTCATCATTGGCTTTGACAAGAGAAATAGGCACTCTGCTGACATTGTGGGCCGTTTATCCAATTTGGCAGTTTGTTGCCGAATTGTGCCTATTCTCTGCCCACAGCAGTTGTTCCTCGATCTGCTAACTTGCTTTTACTTCCATAATGTGTTGGAGCCGTATGACTCAATCTCCCGCCTCCTATGCCAACGGCCGCGTGTGATTAAATAAATGGAACATTGATTGTGAATTACCTAGTTTAGATTGTTACCTTGTTCAATTGTTTCTGTGTGAGAAAACTTGCATAAAAGCTTCATAAGCACAAAATATATTGCCTTCAAAATGCATCGCTCACGACCTATAGAGCAAACATCCACAGTCGTCTGCGCGCGAGCGACGCGGAAATTTTTGAGAATCGGGTTCGGGAATAATGCCACTGTGGTCTTTGTGAGGCTGTTAAATGGTGTAAACGGACATGTACTCGTCTCATCAGAGGATCAAAAAGTGGGGGGGGGACATTCGATAGATGTCCCCCCACTTCGAAAAGTTGGGGGGGACGTGTTTCACCCGTCCCCCCCCCCCAGGATCGACGCATGCTGAACGACGCGTCCATCGCTCGGCAGGAAGAACGCTAATATGGGTATTGTACTCCATCCCGGACGTAAATGATTGATCCCGATAATTGTTGTTCAGAATGTTGCTTGCTGAATGATGATGTTCCAATTTTTAAAGGGGAAAATTCTGCCCAAATTAATACTCTTCCTCGTATGGACAATGTTAAAGAGAATGAAAAAATCATTCAAATATCACTTTGTTCCAGGTCTAGATAATGCTCGGTTGGAATTTGGCTTCCTCAAATTTCATATAATTTGCTATTTGGGCAAAAAAAAAAACATAAATGAAACCTTTTATAATGTACATATCTACTCATTTCTCGAAAATGGTAGATATGACGTCAACAAAATGTTGCCAATTTGCAATATTGCAAACTTACGGCAATAATTATAAATTAATAATTCTTAAAAAAATTTGGAATTCATAACCTGAACATGATATGAACTGAAAACAAATGTTGATTGCATGATTCCAATGCACAATCATATGACATTTAAATAGTTTGGACTGGAATGTCCTTTAAACAGTATCGAGATGCAAAGCACCTAGAAGTTTCGGTTGACAGTTGTTCTTCAAAGCCAATAAATGCAAAGTGATGTATTTTCCGGATTTCTCAAGTCTCCCTTCAGTTTAAAAGGCAAAATAACCACCCTCAAGTGAATTCAGGAGACATGCAAACACACGCACAAACAGAGGAAAACATTGAGCTTATTCCGAATGATCTTCTGTTGATGAGTTTGTAAAATCTTTTGCAGCTTAAATGGGCAACGTATTATCAGGTTAATTAGGAAAAAAGTCATCAAGCGTAATTCGCATGTTCGTAGGTGCAGAACTGCTAAGAATGAAAATCGATCCATGATGATCCCGGGACCGATGTCGTGAGGCATGCAGATATTGAACATATAGCTAAGAATCAGCAATGTTGCAGACCTGGAATTCTCTCTCTTTCGGCTGTGAAACATCGAAATGATTGTGGCAAGTCCTCAGGGTGTGGTGATAAATGGCGGACATAACTGGACCGTCTTCACAGTCTGGTTATGCCCTGTCTCTCCTTGATTGCATGGCGCCAAGGCAGGCGTGACCCTTTCTTTTCCTTGAAGTATATGAAGCCGACTAAGATTCAGCCTCCACCTTGCTGGTGCCAGTGTCTTTAGTTTTGACTTGTGACAGCTACTGAATGCAATACTGATATGTATGTTCAAGACCCCGTTATGGAGTGGACCTCTCTTCGTAAAAATTACGAGTCATTGCACTTCCGCTATCAGAACAGCAAATTGGGACCACGAGAGAATGCAGGGAACTTCCTGATTACAGTCAGATACCGATTTCGTCTGATCTTCAATTTTCCAAAGGGGTATCGTTCCAATCATGGTGTTTCTGGCTAAGCAGAACGTCTTCACTAACTGAAGCTGCGCAGTGCTGCCACATCATCCTCACGGACTGTGATTCATCATAGTCCCCTTTCACACACTTGTTAGATAGGTTTGTGACGAACCGGATTTCCATTGAGAAGAGAGCTAGAAAGGACGAGGAATATTTCTCCATGTCGAAAATATCTCTATCATGAAGATAGTAGGTAACGCATCGAGTTAGTTTGAAGCTCATTCATATTTATGAGTTAGCGCTTCACCGTGTGGAATAGTTGTTACGCTGCAATTCTTTCACCGCAGTGAGATGACAAGAGGCAATGCGTGCAATTTCAGCGCTCTGTGATTGGAGTCTTCCTTACGAGGCGGGGTGTGCTTGAAACATGGAAGACGCAGAACAGTACGTAAGTGAGGTAGAGTTAATTTTCATACAATATGCATGCTAATCACGTAAAACCATCAAGGCCAAGGGCGTTAGGGCTTTCACATGGTAGTTTTGTGGCTTTCCTCCGTTTTTCCTGACTGCTGTTTCTATTGTTCTTTTAGGACTCGTTTTCGTTCTTTTCTGTGAAGTGCATTGGTACTCTTGTGATATTGCGCGATATAAATATTACAATTATATTATTATTAAGAACACTTCGCGAACATCGCGACAGACCGTGTCAATGCGTGAATTTTACACGACATCTACGTAAACATGTCATCGTGTGCTTGTAATAGGTACCGTTGTGAGTGTACATCATGCGAGCAAGCCACAAGCACAGTTTTGCACGAAAGAGCACGTTCAAAACACGGTGCCATTGCTGATGTCTGTTTGCTGAAATCAGCTGATGCGGACACAATGGATCGCATGGGCATCAGCGAACTCACCAGGCCAAGCATGCGGATTTTAGCGGGAAACAATTTGTCATCATACGGTTGTTGCTCACTGCGCGGTCTATTCGTCGACATCAGCCACGGTACGCATGTGAAATTACATATGATCAGTATCATCGTATATATAGGCCTATTATTTGAAGAAAATAAAGGGGTTCACATCTTGATGAAATCGTTCCTTTATTGAAGAAACTTTCTGTCCGCCTTCTCATGTTCTATGTCCTGATCAATATGTATAATGGATAATTAACCATACAAATAATTCCAGTTGGATGCCCATCCCTATCAAGGATATGGCTGAACTACAACAATAGGTTCCCTCCGTATTCGAGAGATTCAAGACGAAGCACGTTGTGGTAAAAGGTTACAACTAAATTTATTGGAAGTTAAGGAGGCAATTGCTATATATTATCTTACACTGGTGTGCTGGAAAAGTGTTCTGAAATTATTTGTTCGAGTTGTCTCTACACCATGGTCTTCTCAATAATACGTAAATGTGTTTCAGTACCGTTTGTAACAAACACTACCAAATGTGATTGCGGAGCAGCAAGCCCAAGGAATACTAGCAGTAGACTACATCAGGACTGGTGGCTGGCTTTATGCAACAAGGGTCTCTTGGGTGAAACTATTTTGGTTGAACCAAAACACTGATTTTGTCGGCCATTGTGTATTTATGGCGGCCATTTCATGGTGTATTCTTTGTTGAATGTAATGGTCGTTGACTTCATTTTCTTGAGAGCTTGAATCACACAAATTGATATTTTATGGCACATATCTGGCAAAATTTCAAACATTTGGTGCGCCATTCTGAATTCGGGCAAACTTGACATAAAAGAAATGTTTTGGTTAACAAGAAAGGTTTGGTTTCGCAATAAAGCGATATAGGTTGATACCTGGTTGCGCAATAAATTCAATAATTGACAATGAGGAAACAAAATTGTCTCATCTGGTGTGTCTTGACCCCCTTAACATACATTGGACTATGTCATTCAGGCAGCTTTTTTTTTCAATCTTAAAATTACAAATTTTCCTAAATTGAGCCAAGCAGTCACATGCCCTATTAGAAGTGACCTACATTTCTACCAGCTTCTGATTTCTATGTAATGATGGAAGAACACTGAAAATCAGAATAAATATCTGAAACAAAGTTTCGTCAAAATTTTGGTCGTCTCCGAAAATCAAGCGAGCGACAGGTTGAGCCTTTCGCCATGGATAAATGAAGGCAAATGGACATGTGGAATATCTCCTTGAAACTAGCACAGGTGAGATGAGGGCGCATAAAAACCCACATCCCGAATTTAGAGCATCTAGCATGTTGCCATGTCAAATTATTTAAATATACTTTTGAGGATTTTGATGAATCTATGACACTCACGGGTATTCCTCAGGGACATCAATGAGAAATTCTGCAATATAGCGTAAACGTTTGGTAATGTTCACTCTGCTCCCAATCTATAGTTTGTTACAGTTTGTTGAAAGTACATTGAATTTGTATTACACGGGGTCCCAGGGTTCACCCCTGTGATGTCACAAGGTGAATTTTGCAATAGTTAAATTGTGTCTGATTGGCGAACTCGAATCGGCCGAAATTCGGTCTGGACCAAACGTCAAATCATTTTTGAAATGACTAATGACAGTTGAGATTATTCAAACACCAACGAATTACGACTGATCGAGGGGAGTTCTATATATAATAAATAATAATATTATAGATATATATATATATATATATATATATATATATTATATTATATATATATTATATTATATATATATATATATATATATAGATATATATATATATATATATATTATAATATATATATAATATATATATATATATATAGATATATATATATATAATATATATATATATAGATATATATATATATATATATATATATATATTATAATATATATATATATATACTATATATATATATATATATATATATATATATATATTATCTATATATATACTATATATATATAGATATATATATATAGATATATATATATATATGAGAATGAAGTTTTGACAAGAAAGGAAGGAAGATGGCTCATTCTAAGGATCAGGGTGATAATGAGTCAGTCCAGCAATATCACCAAGTTTCAACGATTACGTTGTTATGAAATATCTGTTCAATTGAATAGACGTTCCAATATAAGGAGAAGTATCACATCTGTCTTTATTTGAGAGTGGAGAATATCGATATTTTGAAGAAGAAAAAAACTTCCAAACTGGAGCTGCTTCTTCGGCAAAACAATACAAAACTTGCCAACGTTAAAGTCATAATGTGGGCTAAAATACAAATAAAAGTCCCGGTACCTTTATTCCTTTTTATTCAGAACCTCCCCGCAACTCCCCAATCAAGCTAATATCAATCCTGCCTTATGTTCCTATGAGTTCTATACGACCCTTCCTCAAACCTGAAAAATACAGTTCAACAGCTGGACACAGCAGCCGCGGCAGTCCAGCCTCAGTGCCCGACCTCCAGTTCGGCGTGTTACGTCAGAGACCCTTCACCCGGCCGCGTAACGGAAAATCCACCCTCAACCAGTGAGATACGCCCGGCAGTATAACAGGCGGTGAACCCTTGTCTGAGAGTTGGGATAACCATTGCATGAAAGGTTCAATGGCATGAGCTCACGGACTACTGAACAATGTCAAGTTAGGAGCTACTCGTTAGCAACCAAATGGTTTCTATGCGGTATATCCTACAGTTGTCACGTCAGGAAACAGCCATCCATCGGACGCAGGACGGAAATTGAAACGTCAACGTTGAAACAGAACGTCAAACAGAGAGTCAACCAGAACCAGAACGTCAACCAGAAACCAGAACGTCAACCAGAAACCAGAACGTCAACCAGAACCCAGAACGTCAATCAGAACCCAGAACGTCAACCAGAATCCAGAACGACAACTAGAACCCAGTACGTCAAACAGAAACCAGAACGCCAACCAGAACCCAGAACGTCAACCAGAATCCAGAACGTCAACCAGAACCCAGAACGTCAACCAGAACCCAGTACGTCAACCAGAAACCAGAACGTCAACCAGAACCCGAACGTCAACCAGAACCCGAACGTCAACCAGAACCAGAACGTCAACCAGAACCCAGAACGTCAACCAGAACCAGTACGTCAACCAGAACCCAGTACGTCAACCAGAATCCAGAACGACAACTAGAACCCAGTACGTCAACCAGAAGCCTATGAAAAACTCCAATGGCTTCCAATAAATTCAACAAGGTCTACACCTGTACATCTAAGATGTCAGGTAACACGGAAGCACGTGTCTCAAGGTGTAACCAATGCACTTTGACAGTCACACCAATGGCAACAGGGGGGACTATTCCAAATTACAGTATTCTCTGTCACGCAACTTAACACCAGTTCACATTACGAGAACTTCTGCATAGATATGAAGAAATGGATTCTAACTCCATTGGGGTCTGGTGCACACAACTGAAACAGTCTCTCTCGTGCCGGGTCCGTCGGGTCGGCAAAGGGGTCAGGCCGATAGGCTGAATATCCATTCACAGGGACGTGAATGAGTGCTGTAAAAGGCCACACCATAAGATTCTCTCCAGCATCACGCTACCCCGAAGCGAGCTTCTTCCTATGCCAGTCAGCCCATTGACGACCGACCCAGGATGCGATGCATAAATTCGCTCCACGAGCCAACTATAGTTACATAAATCAAAAGGGTAAACAGTTACCCAGACTGCGTAAAACGAATTGCCTCGGAGCTATTGTACCCAACATTTTTTTTTTAGTGTAACCATTCGCTTCATATCAAACCTGAGGGACTTGGCGAGCGTGCTCAAATCCACGCCTTCAAATCTACAACGCATGCCAATCGTGTGCGGCGCTCAAATAATGGCGTACCAATTGAGCCGGCCATGTAAAACAAGATTGCTCAATCGCAGTCACGCGATACAGTGAAACGACCTTCAACAATGACTTCAGTACTTAAAGGAGAATGGTACTTATATATTCTAGAATGATATAACCAGACAAGAAAAACATCAGAGAGGGTATTTTGCAACTAACTTGTGACAGAAAGTTCCTCTAGTAAAAAACGTTTTTAACTCCTTTATAAATAGTAAATTGAGTCTGCGCGTACGCTAGAACATGTCATGGGGTGGATATTCTGAGATCAATGATGGTGTCCTATCACCTTCCTAAGCCAAAAACATATTTTTCGATGGCCTTTAGATGCAAAATGGTGCTACATCATAAGAAAATGGATTCAAAGCAGGAGAATTCAGTTTTATTTGCAGATGAGAAGAACTCGGTACTTCGTATGGTAAATCGACTGGGAGTACAGCCCTCTGTGCCTTGGTAAGAGTACTGTTGAAAGAAATTCCAATCTATGACTGAACGAAAAAGTATATGTATGATCTGATATCTCAGTACCAGTATTGGGGTGTCACATGTTGCATTGAAATTGATCTGCAACATAATGCATATTCATTAATGAAGAACCATGCGCAACTATTACACAGTTACACCAGTTAAACTATAGTGGCTTATTAATTGTAAGTCACCAGATTGACGGAGTTCGTCCTTCTTAGGTGGATTCCATTCCGCAATTATTTGGATAGTCTCAGTCCAAAGTGCAAATGCCATTGTCAAAATGGGATTTTACTAGTTGCTACGGTTTTGTCCGGAAGGGCCTCCTGATAACTTTCAGCCTGCTATACCTCCAAAATTCAATGGTCATGGTAGGGTAATTTGAAGTGCCATGATCGGTCTGCTTGTTGCTTCGAAACGGTGTGTGGCATATGCCAAGGAAAACTTCTGCTGGCTCAGGAGAGGGATGGAGACGGTCTGTTCAGTGTGTAAGTCAATAGGAGGCCTTGATACCGCCAGCCACCTACATGCATTAGAGCTGTTTGCTTGCTGTAATATTTGCTGTGAAAAATGTTTGATTCTAAAAAAGTTCACATATTTCATAAAATTTGTGCCTCCCAGCTGACGGAAGCAATTGCTCCTTGAAATCAACGACATATAAACTGCCATGAGTTCACAGAAGGTCCCGAGCACAAATCAATTATATAAGGGACCGAAACAGGTAGGGTGGTTGCTGAGCAAAACAGTCAAGCGAAAATATGAGAAAGATATTAAGCATATGGAGGATGTTGTAGTGGCATACTTTACAAAGCTGAAATATGGATGAATAATTCCAATCTCTTACATCCTTCCAGCCCGGGGTTATTACTCTCTCACAATGGGCCTCTCTCACCTGCCAGGATGATCCAGTCTGTCGCAGAAGTCAGCGGAGGTGACCCTTGCTGGAAATTTTTTTCATCACTGTATTGAAGCCATCCTATTCTCAGGATATTAATTGTATTGTTTCCAACGGACCCCGTCCTGTTGTATGAGTGCCTATAAAAAGTGCTACAGGGGTGAAACGATGAGTATGGGGCTCCTGGGTCTAGGGAAGAGAGAGCCCTATGGCTGCTGCCGCCTTAATCAACCGAATTTGTGTCATTTAGCCAGTTATCAGCCAATGTGGCAACCCTGACCGAGAGCGAATTCAAGAAATTGGAAGGCGCGGAGGGCGCTATAAAAGTACGGCTACCAGGATTAACCTATATGTGGCGGAAAATATCCAGCGAGTGTATATTTTAGGAAAGTACAAGTCAGTAAGTTGCTGGGATAAATGTCACCCCTCTTCTCCATCTTCTATTTGGTATCATCATGTGTAAGGGGCTGCGGGTGCGTTGTCTTAGCCGACTCTCACCCAGCCGACTGACATAGTGTTCATCATGAACAACCTCAGTTCAGAATACAGCCTGTCAATGAACTTGTCCCGTTTTCAGAAATTACACTATATTTATTCATTGGAATATTGTTGAGCTAATTTCGGAAAATCTTCCTGATCGATGATTGATTTCTTGGGCGATTATTTGATGACTCATTGAATGCGGAAAAGGAACAAGCACGTCAGGCTTACTCATATATAAAATAGCAATGAGGCGGAGAGGTCAATTCCAACCCCAGTGCGTTCAGATCTATGTACAAGATTCATGAAGTTATCGGAACGTCGAGCAATATTTGTTAAAGGGCATCGTCGTCTGGTAGCAATTGGCGAACATCAGAAGGTGACTTTTGCATGACGTCACGACGAAAAACAACCCTACTGTAATTCGACAACGATACGATACATATCGTGATACCAATGCAAACGTACGAATTACGCCAACTAGATGACTTGACTGTCTTAGAGATTTACCTTACGAGGGAAGATTAAGGCGTCTAACTTCGATGGAGCTGAGACGAATTCGAGGTGATTTGATTCAGGTTTAAAATTGTTCATGTATTCGAGGGCCTTTCCTTCCACTATATCTTTGAGTTATCACCAATGAGGGCCATTGCTCGTGGTAAGCGCTGTAAATTGGACATTCGGAATATTACCTCTCGCAGAGGGTTATTAATGAGTGGAATAGCCTTCCTGAAGAGTTGTTCTGTCTAATAGTGTGGATTCGCTCAAGACCAGTTTGATTTATTTTTCAAGAATTATGGGCGAATTCTTTAGGCATCTGGGTTTTTCTTCTCTTTTTGGGATGTTGTAACTTCAGGATCGTCTCATGAGAGTTGTGTCCTTCCTGAACCTCTTTCAATAAACTAAACTAAAACTGTGGGACAGTTTTGTTGTGTTGTTTTTCTGCGAATAGAACGTCCCATTATTGCTACAGGATATTACCTTCTTAATCTGAATAACACCAGAACGAGAAGAGTCTGTAGCCCTAAATTTGTGGATCAGGAGTTACCAAATATACGCTCTTTGCATCTATGTCGGTTTCGAAGCAATCTGTTTCAATCTCGAGCGTGACTTCGAACCTCCACGGGCGAACAGCCCCGTTCATCATTCGCGAGTGTTTGAGACAATAATGCCGGGTCAGCGATTCGGAGAACAAGTCACAGACAACAATAGACGCAACAATAGACAAAAATAGACGCAAGCTCACAATAGACGCAAGCTCACATATGCCGGGATTTTCAATCATGCATGACGCCGATACAGCTCTTCGTCATCACTATTGATATCCGACCATTTTATATTGTAAAGGGCCACGTTCACTATCAAACAGAAAGTATATGATCCAGAGGTTTCAGTGTTACAGGAAAATAAATATGCCTACCTTTATTCAAGAGAATATGAACGAGGAGGATCGATAAATAAAGTAAAATTCAACGAGAAATTATTCAACGAAGAGTACGCCTTCTTCTAAATCATTATTGCTACATGAACAATGATTGATACTTGTTAATTATTTACATATTCGCCCGACCTGCAAAGAGTGCTTACATTTGTGTTGTAGTTATTCTTTTGGATGTACAACCGACCCAGGAATACACAGTAATTGCCAACGATGCGCGTTAATACCTTCCAAGAATCCGGGAACTCGGTAGAAATTTCGGGTCGATGCGCACGTGAACTGAGATGGGGGCCAGTCTCTGAATATGCCCCAATTAGTTCGAAAATATAAAAATTAGTTCCACAGAGGCAAAAAACTGTAAATCAAAGCAAATCAACACTGAATAGGCAAAAAAGGCACATTTACCAATGCGTATGCGTATTACTGCGAATTAAATCCATGGAATATTTCCTCAAAAAAGCAATAGACGACGACATACATGGGCTGCTGCATTTTTATGAACTCTTTGCATGAATATTATAGTGTTTCCTCGTCTGAAACAAGCGTTCGTTCTCGTGAATATGCGATTTTCACATACAGCCCGGACACGCATACGCATCTATGGAATATATAGAAGATATGATTGCTACAATACATGACCACTAGCCCCCCGCCACTAGCCCTTCCGGAGCAGTGCGCATCAGCAAATTCCTTACTTTGATCATTTCTCACCAAGTTCACATACCCAGGACTGCGGTTGGGTCAACACAAGCATAAGGTATGCTGATGGTCCTTGTGTACTTACTGAAGTCGCTTGCAACCCCGTACAGAGACGATTATTGGCATGTTAGTACATCCATGCAAACGTATATACACTCGAAACATACGTATCGCATGTTCTGGCACAATAATAATGACGATGATACTTCTTACATTATATTTTCATGCCCACCCTTACGATACGCCACGAGAGAAACATAGATTGTACAAGAAACCGTTTTTTTTTTTTTTCGGTGATAAAACGAATTATATGATACGTTTTTTCGAATTTTTGCTATACTGCATGCTTGTAGAAACACACCTGATCTCTTTAATTACCTTCGATTTTTGTTTCAGTTTGCTTCTGCATAACCAACCTCTAATACCCGTTCCTTATATTCCACAAATGAGTACAGTTTTTTTAAATCTACAATGTTAGACTGCAGAAATAGTAACAATACCATTTTTCATAGTTTCCTTCCCGATGAATAGGGTGAATTCGAATCTAGCTCTAATCTAAGAGGGATACACTCTGAATGATCACAGAAAGACAAATATGGGACCCAAGCGTGACCGGACAATTCACACCCGGACAATTCCACCCGGACAACTCCACAAGTATAATCCGAGACTCGAAATACTCGAAGGTGGCAATGGGGAAGTATTGTGAGAAAAATGCGAAAAGGAGGGATGATAAAGTACAGGAATAGAGAGTGGGATTAGATACACACACAAAAGAGAAGAAACACAACAATATACGCAATATTACTCTGTCGAAAATGAACTCAGGATGTTAACATGTTAGACCCTCTAACCCCAGCCTTACGCTGAGACGATTAATGGTTTCAGTCTTTCCTGAGACTAGATGAACTAAATAGTCGTCCTTCTCCAATCTGTGCTGTGTGGGAAGCGGTCCGTGAGAAGCTCATTTGGTACGGGCTCGCTCATTTTGAACCGAATATGGCTCCGGTGATTTTAAATAACGTAATACGATGTAGAAATTCTACAATTGTAGAGTGTTTCAATTGCCGAATTGTATATGGCTCTCTCGAAGATGCGTGTTTGACACGCTGCTACTGTCTCATTTTCTGACAGGCATAACAGTCAGGCGCGGGGGTTCTCTATCTGTGATTGCTTCGTCAAAATTGGACGAAGAATCTGTTATCCCCTCAGAGCAAACAGGTTGCCCATTACAAGCTGGGCAAACGTTGGTACAGAGTGTTCAAGGTGGTTACAGTGCAGAAATTTTGAGTGTCGATGGAAAACAGCTAAGATTCGGAAAACATGAATGTCTTGACACATAGACTACTTCACCCGCCAAACGTCCCCCGCCCATGAACTCATGTAGACCGCTCATGGACGAAGTCTCGTGCGGCTCAGTGTGGAGATCTTCGTAGGGAGGTTGGGTTCATGGGCGTCGATCCTGGGAAACAGGGGGACACGTCCCCCCCCCATTTTTTCAAGAGAGTGGGACATCATTTCAAATGCCGCCCTAATTTTTGGCGTGTCGGGGAATAAAATCGCATGCCCCCAGGTTTCCGTGCAATTGTAAGGGCGGACGCAGACTTGCAATTATTAGCAACACAAAATGGTAGGTCAAGATCTTTACTAAAGTTCCCCGAATTTTTCATCGAATGTCCGAGAAAAGTGCTGCGCGCGAATGGACGTGGATGTTTGATTAGTTTTTGCTCGTGAATGCAACAAACTGATACCTTCTTAGAATTTTGACGAGGTTACATTCTTCACTAATTTATAATTTATCAATAGACAGGTCTATATCTCAATAAGTATTTAAATGCCCTGAATCACGTCACCGGCATTCCCCCAGCGGAAATTGCAGTTACTCCCCTCAATTGAGCCGGCCCTGTCATTTTACACGCTAATCGCCCCTCGTGAGCTGGCAGAGCCCATGAGAAGTCTCGCCCGAAATGAGTCCCCACCACTTTCAGCTGATAGCTAAGTTACCTCTTATATTTTTTGCTATTGTCGCCCGTGTTGTACTGCAACACATTTTCCCACATCGGATAGCCAAGTCAATACAACCCTGATTTTATCCCGTGTTTCCTGAAAAGAATTATTTCGAACGTTTAAAGATTTGAATTTCAATAGCTTGACTCATCTAACAACATAATCCACTTTAGCATTGAACTTTCCCCTTCAGTATAGTCTGACTCCATCTTGAACAGCATTTTACCTACGTTTTCGGCACTTATTAACAATTAGATTTCCGACATTTTCAAATTCAAGAATCGAGTTATACCTACCCAAATAACAGTTTGCAATTCACTGAATCAATTCAGTGCGCTATTTTAGCTGGCAATTGTTCGGGCTGGTAGTTCCCCTGGTGGTAAGTGGGAATTGGCCGGGTGACAGTTGTCAGGGTGGGGTTGTCGGTTCCGGGTGCCAATTGTCCAGGTGGGTATTGTCCAGAGTGGGAGTTGTCCGGGGCGCAGGTTGTCCGGGTGGTATATGTCCATGTTGGGAATTGTCCGAGTGTCGTAATACGATAGCTACAAGACTATAGCGATCCCACGGCATTGGTCAGCACAGTCTCTGTTCCGTTATTCGAGGAAGTGGAAGTCTTCCCCGTCTGTTTGCGAGCCTTGACCGCTGACCAGTTTGTATTCTGAAAAGGATCCTCAAATCGCGCAGAGAGTAGTTCTCACGGCGCCCTTAAACCTCTTGGACATGAGATTGTAAAGGAAAGGATTGATTGCCGAGCTGGTGTACAGTAGAAAGATGGACGCATGGTAGAGCCATTTGTGGTAGAGGACCTCTGTGAACCAATCCGACCAGTACTCGCTCAGAAGTGGCATCAAGTCTGATCACGTGGAAGGGGAACAAGCAGGCGAAGAAGCTGACGGCAATCAAAGCTGTAGCGAAATACAAAAGAAAAACAGAACAATCCTGTCAAACGATTGCAGGGTAAATCTAGATAGTACCAATTCACTAAAAATATGCAGAACTTAATAGCGTCGCCTGAGACTACTACAATGAACAAAACTTAGTCACACACAATTTTACGAACGTAAGTGTCATGATTTACCCAACGACTTTTAAAAGCGCCAGTCAAATTTATCCTTGCAGGTTGAAGAAATGAAATACCCTGTCTAGTACTAGTATCGCAGTCACACAATCATGTCTACGCCATGTCATTTCGGCACCTTGACACAACCATCTTACGCCTAATAACAGCGGAAAATCATTCGATGGAACATGCCTTGTCTAACAACACTGCGGAAAAGCCATCGGGCTTTCAATGGGATTCGAACTCGCATTCTATTGATCTTAAGTCGGAGTCTACCGACTGGCTAATCCGCCTCCTATTGAATTTTTGAGCGTTTCACGTCCTCTTACTCTGGCATAACCAGCATTACCTGCAAATGGAAGGGCATCGATAGGATAGTGCTATATTTTGCGGAGCTCGACAAACAGTTGGAGTATAGCAAGGTGTCGTAAGTTCGTAAAGTTATTAGTACGACGCTTGTGCGGATGCGGGGTGCAGTTGAAGAAAAGGAGAACATGCTGTATGATGGGGCATGAAGACACGGGTATACGTAGCGCCTCATGAATTGCAAGATTGATCCACTTTATGATATCCAATAGAATCTCATTGCGGTGGTGCAGCATCAATGTCTCGTGCACATGGTACACTAGGTATATCCTATTCCAATGATTTTCCCTACAGTGATGTCTCTGTCTCCGCAAACTAAGTATTCCATATTTGGTCACTTAGTTTGCACGTTTGTTCTCGGGGTTAGGTCGCATCCCGAATCCGCAGTTATGGAACCACACCTTTAGGCTAGGATTTCATAGGTGCGAGAGTGGTGTGCGGTATGGATGTAAAAATCGCACAGTTTTGCGAGGAAGAATGACTTTCTTTCAGGAGGGTAGTGTATGACGATGGAAGGAACCTAAAGATCGGGAGTGTGGCATACAGTGCATTTTAGCAGAATGATGATGAATAATGGTGAAGAAATGCAGCATGATCTGGTAGCTCAAGCATACGAACGTTGAATTGCTTTATGAGGAAGATTTCAAACTGCCACATTCATCGTCATTTTAATCCCATCTACTTCTTCGTTGTTCCATTTGTCACTGTCGTGCCGCATACTAACCTCAGCTAATTCATCTGTTTACCAGGTGTTATTTCATGTGTATTCACCATATTCTCGGTCATCAACCCCGATCATCCATTCCGTGACTTTCATCGCCCATTGTTCTTTATTTAAGTTGGTGGTCAGGACAGAGGTTTCTTGTGTGATTTTCGTTGGCAGAGACTGCTATGTATAACTTTCCAAACTTTGTGGGCGTGGCCACGTGACAATACAATTGCTTTCCAGTGATGAGGTATCAGTTCCGGATTGGCATACACCAGGGTCCGTTTTTTGGATGACTTTCGTCTTGCAAACAAGTTTCCACTCATACCGTCTGGACTTGATTTTGGTGAATCCGATTGTTGCTACAATCCCAGCATCCCCACTCCGCCGCTATTCACTCTGCATAATACCAAATGATGCGAAACATAATCAGGACTGATTCTCAGCACTAGCGCCTCGTTGTTTCAAGGAAATCAATCTAGGTCTTCAAAGAGGGTACCTGTTGCTGAAAGATCGACTCTCTGTTGGTAATAAATAGGCGATTTAGCAACGCATGTGTTCAATGAAGGCCACACAACAAGCGGTTACCGCAACAACCATCTGCATAATTCGCATTATGAACAAACAAATAGTGGATTCACAAGTGTACTCATATAAATAAAAACGACCAGTTAAACTGCATCGTTTAGACACATCTCGATTAGAGTATGTGCGAAGCCATTTGGAAGAGTAGTAACTGAAAGCCTAGTATACAGATGCAGTTCTTCCGGAAGGCAATGAATCATCTGTGGGTATTAGTAGCGAGGTGAATCATTTATGGTTAACTAATGGAATATGAGGTCATTTTCTAATCACGAAATCCACTTGCCTTCCCGCTAAAAAAAAAATTCAACGGAACTATCGAACCACATGGATTACGACAGTAATCAACTGCGGAGTGTTGACCTATATAGACCCAAATTAGGGGCATGTTAGGCTACATGTTATTTGAGGATCCTATTTTGACCAAATTTGGTTGCCATTGAATCTTTTCCGGTGTGAGGTAAACTTCCAGAAATGGAAGGAATATGTTGGAATCAGTTATCATTGGCCAATACAGAGGAATTGGGAATCAATTGGTTAGGATTTCTCTTTATTTATTCGTTCACATCTGATGCTAATTAGTTGTGGCCATCGTCACTGTGTATACGTTCGCTCAAATTTGAATGAAAGAAAACCTGCTCAACATGTTTCCCTTACGTCACAAACTTGCTCAACTAGATCTACCCAATTTGCTCAATTTATTTCGAATGTATCGGGAGACAATCCATTAAAATAAATTCGACAATGTACTAAAAAATAGTTTACCTTAATAACTTCAACATAGCATTCATGTCTCTGCACACTTTCTCAGGCCCATCGTAAAGTGAGTAAAACCTGAATCAGCATAAAGCAGCATTACTCTCAGACTGTAAGAACTGCAACATTTTCTATGTCATGTAATACGAGAGCAGGGTTTAAGGAATGTTCTAATATGATATGTTTTTCTTACGTTTAAAAGCCACGCTAATCGCCAAATGAAGTTCTCGAAAATTATGGGTAGCTGGATAAACTCATAGAATCCTTCTTTCGTTGGTAGAATGTTTGAATTGCCACAATTCATCGAACCAAACCGTAATTAGCGTGCCAGCTGCAGAGTTTATAGAAAAATATACATTAGCGAGAAGAAAGGATCGTTCGATATGTCAGTATAATGCCACGAACGTTTATAAATGAACGCATCAATCGTTTATAATCGTGAAGCCCGAAAGTTATTTCAGACGGAGGAGGCAAGGAAGGTTGGTGGCCGGATGTGTTGACAGGTGACCAAGCTTCAATAACATATGATGCTGTCGGGTCACACCATGCCCAAGTCCGGGGAAACAAAATAGGTGCCTGGGTAGAAAGGATCTTTCAGATGAGAGGTATACCAGGATAACACGTGCTCGATTTTTATTCACGAGGGATATCTTGCATCATGATAGCACTGAGAGCATTTCGCATTCAGTAGTACGACGGGAAACGCTATTGTATCATTTACCTGACGATGCAAAAGGCCCCAGACTCGCAAAGTAGTAGCTGGTTAGAAACGACTAATTGGTTCCACATTTGCCGTGAGATCCTACAACTCCCCGGATCGTTCTCTTGTTCCCATAGCAATGCGTGAGTGGTTTGGACGCAACATAGGGAGATTCAGTATGTTGCATACATGTTGATTCCCAAGGGACCACGATCAAGTGAACGTACTAATTTGGGGTGGCGTAAGAAGAGAGGGTTCATGTTGGTATGTGTGTCAGGGATGGATGTGAGGCTCACATATTCGCAAAAACGTTTATGCGCAAGATCATAAAAAAATGCAAGCAACATAAAAAAGGCAGAATCATAAAAAAATGCAGCATCAAAAAATGCAACAGCCCATGAGTATTGCCGTTGCTTGGCTTCTTTATTAAGGAGACATGCCCATAGTAATTATTCGCAGTGATACACATCCGCATTGATGAATATGACTATTTGCTATTCGGGTTGGCTTGTTTCAATCAGGAAATTCTCTCGATCCTGTGACCTAAATATTCTTTGCAAATAACACAAGGGGGCAATCCCCGGAGGTGCATATCTCATCGGCATCCATGCAAAATTCAGTATTCAGAAAAGTTCAGAACCTTCAGAGAATTATAACTGCGTGGGAAATGGTCGGAAAGCTGTCTAAAATGCAGTTGGTGCAATTTTTATACATCTACATGGATCTGGACTGCAGTTATATGTATTTTCTCTCCAAAATATTGCCTGTCTATTATGATGTGAGAGTTAATCCTGTGACACATGACTAAAACTTTCGCTAACTTCAAGCAGATCATCAGCGCGAAACTTCACTGGTCAGAACTCCAGACGAGGTATGGAAATCTTAAAAGGAAACATGCTGGGTTGGTTGTTAGCTTCAAACGGAGGATGGTGTATAACTGGATAATAATTGCTCTGGAGCCCAGGGGGAAAAGGTTCGTGAAGTGTAAGTATCGGGGGGGGGGATGCCATGTTTGGCTAATACAGAATTTTGACTAGGGGAAAACACTCAATGTGGAGTTTAACTAACTTAGGCTAGGCCTATCGTGACTGTTGCTTGAAGAGGTGATTAACACTGTTACTGTCCGCGTACATTAGGCCAAGGCTAGGGTAAATTGCATGAGGGGAATAATTGATAGCCAGTAACCTGGATGTATGAAATTAATGTTAGGAATTAGGGCTGGGGTTCATGGTTAGGTCCAATTACAGAATCCCAAATCTTTTGGAACTAACACCTAAACCTGATCCTCACCAACAACTGTGGCCAGTGCACCTCAATGGCTGGACAACCCGAACCACCCATGGGCACCCCACCATAGGTACCCCTCGTGGATGTTCCTAACCACCACTATCGTTACCATAGCAACCGTTGCTATGGCTAACCATCAACATATATTATAGGTGAACATGGTAACCTTCCTATAATATCTCATTTGGCCCTTTGTGGCCATGCAGGGTGACACTTGGATGATATTGTTGAATGATGTAATGTGAGCTTGTTTCATTGAATTTCACTATTTGGTTCCAACTTCCTATATATGATATAAGGTTCTAAATGGGGCAGTTAGGTCCCAAAATGACCTAATGGCCTTTTAGTGTGGATCCATGGCTTCAAGTGAGCCAACAGTGGGTTGAATGATAATTATTCTATTCAGGTTGAAATGGTTAGGTCAATTTCCAGATGTATAATCCCAAATCTTATCGCTACCAACACCTAACCCTACTACCCCAAATCCTACATAGTTACGTCTTTCTAACACGAATCTCGAACATCCAGTACACATGGGTATACCATATACTGTACAATCGTACCGCTAAATTAGCCATGGTAGCCAGGCGTGGCATGATAGCCGATGTTCACACCCGTCTAGGATCTCCAGCTCCAGGTTTGCCTTGCTCTGATTTGAATGATGTCCAGTGAGGGGGTATTTAAGGAAGTTTATCTCTCTCAAGTTCAAATAGTATAATAAAATTCACGAGAAGTAGAGTTGAAATCTGTTTGTATTTTGGGACTTTCTGATTTACAGTGTATCAAATTCCTAGAACCATCCAGTCATTCAGTCGCCGATATTTGAAGGAAAAACTCACAATTTGACCGAAAAAGACTGTGTATTTTGCAATTTTTGCTTTCCTGCAAGGAAACAGTCATATTTGGTTACTCCCTGCCTTTGGTAGGATAAACTCAAATTGATTCAGTATCCTTTGTATCACTGACATCTTGAACAACAGTGGGAAATGGACAAAAATGACCTTTTTCCCCCAAATTGCCATTTTTAATCCCCTGAATTCCATGTTTTTGAGGAAATGCCTTCTTATTCAGAGGTTAAACGTTGTGTATTATGGGATATTTAGGCGCATGCCAAAATTGTTGACCAATTTCCGGACACCCATTTCCAAGTGGAGTATTTGCAAAAATAAGTATCAAAAATCTGACGGACACGAAAACGCAAAAGCACCACACACACCACACACGCGCGCGCGCGCAAACACACAAACGAACACCTTTGCGAGTGCACCTCATTGCTGGAGACGACCCGACACCACACGGGCACTCACCATAGGGTACCCCTGAGGGATATTTATTAACCACCACTTGTTATGGCACTTGTTAACCAGTTAACAGTATACATAGGTGAAATGGTAACTGACTACAATATCTGCATCTGGCCCTTCGAGGGACCGAACCGAAAATAATCTCGTAATCTTCATGCAAATGATGCTTTTTTTTCCTCATGTTATACAATCGAAAGCCTCACGCTGAACTTTGATTTCTTACTTCTTGTCTGGCTAAGTCTATCACATTATTATCATGGTCTACTGCGCAGGAAGTGATCGGAAAGCGTTCTTCGAACGACACTCTCCCGAGAGACTGGGCAGTGACCTGGGAATCTGGTGGCGTTTGATTTAGTGTTTCTACCACGCATTAAGACATTCAGTGGTCCCTCAAGAGACCATAGCACATGTCAGCCAGTATTCTAGCGAAATCAGCATTGGTATGTCCAACTGTTCAAACACGCCATGCCGGGACAGCATGGAATTATTATTACATTTATGTTTTCGATTTGAGGGGGTTTCTACGAGTTCAGGAAGCCAGCTAAGGTTCATCAACTGTAGGAACCCCGGCCGTATTGATCGCGGATGAGCACAGGCGATAACTCGCCTTCTCTTCTCGATAGTGATCAGATGTTAATGGAGCAGGGGTGAACCAATCCCAACATGCCCATTCCTAAGGCCTGTGGCAGTGAACAGTGGAAACACACTTCCCACAGAAATGAATATCTAACATTGTTGACACTCATAGTTATAGTTGAACACTCCACAAGTACCATCAAACAGCATTTAGGTGGGGGGGGGGGGGGGTTGGGGGGGAGGGGTCCGGCAAGCCCCCATTTCTAGGTCACCACGGGGATTGGACGAGATGTAATGTAAACAAATCCTGTGGAGGCAGGATCTAATGTAAACTAGGGCGAGATGCGGATGAAAGACAAATCAACAACCCCCTGGACAATAGGTTTTATTGTCAACTATTCGCAGAACTGGACCTTCTGATAGATAAGGTAAACACTGCTTCAGAAGATGGATGGAGTCATGTAAACAAACTTGTCTGGCAGCAGGATGAGCTCAAAATAAAGTTGGAAATTGGGTTAATTAATTGGATTTAATTAAAATCTAATAACACTATGCGAACATAAATGTAGCTAAGGCTAGCCAGTAGCATGCTTCATCACCCACCAGTTTCAAAATGATCGCATGTATGGTTTAGAAGTTATGAATGAACGTGACGAACAGAAGGGACGAACAGAATGGACGAACCAACGAACGAACCAACGGAGAGAAGAGAAGGAGACTGGAAGAGCTGCTCTCCCGCAGCATAAAAACAACATTATGACTTATCTCCAAACTACCCTTTTTCTCAGTACTCGTAGAAAAGTTTGGATTGCAGTGTTGCGTTGTTACACCTGAGGCCGGGCGTTCAATGGAAGCGTTTCAGAAACAACGTCTCCTCAGGGGTTGACTTCCCTTTTCTCTCTCGCGTGCATGGATAATTGACAGATATGGCAGTGATTGTAATAGCAGTTGTCACGCCTGATTAGAATAAGTGATAGTTAAAGTGGTTTACGAGTAAATTTAGGAAATGGGTGTCGCTTTTTGGGACGCTTCTATATACAGTTCTACATACGAGTTTTAATTATTATTATCAATTTATCTAAGAGACCAAGGGTTCATTGACCTGTTTGTACAATGCACATCCTAAATAGTTGCAAATGAGATTCGGAGATCATAAAACCGAACAGCATCTTGAAAACTGGTGCCTTGTTATCTGCTGACTCGTAGGCATGCAATCACTGGGGCGGGCGACAATGCCAATCTGAATTCAGGAACGGAGTGTTATGCATGGCCCAAAGCTATGGCGGACGAGAATAGGAAGGTTCGGCTTCGATGCGCCCTGGTACTGTGAAAGGCAAGTTGAATCCAAATTTCCCCCCATTGACAATACAACAGATCCTGTCGGTCAATAATTTATGACGTATGTGTTAAACAACCAAAACGATTAATTTCGTATCATAATAGTTATATTGTTTAAAAAATGTAATACATTGCAAGATATTGCTCAACAACATTACTCAACTCGCTCAAAGGAAATTGATTTCGAGGAAAAACAGAATTGTGGGTGGCACTGATGTGCTGTCACTGATTGTTATATAAAAACCAACTCACGAAATGTCATCCGATCCGAACCAAGGCATTCCGGGCTTAACACCACCCACATACATACACACTGACCTGATTGCAAAGTTTTTCTCTGACTTCTCGAAAAAATGACGAGGGAAATAGAGACGCCAGTATATGCGATAACTAATACAGTTCTATATCGTTCCCCAAATTGGTCCGAATATTCATTAACAGATTTGAAATACAATAACTGCAGCAGCCAAGAGCAACTTACGAAGTATGTCATCAACACATACATCTGAGCAGATTTTTGTTAAACATATACATATACCAAAGAATACTCGTCATCGAGGTATGGCTAGTATATGCGAGTTATCATCAGCTTCAAAACTCTTGCATAACTTTAGCAACTTACCAAGAATATTGACGACCTGTCTCCTGGTCTTTTCTATCACATTCTCCTCCTCCTTCAACTTGTTCGTTCTAGTGGATCTCTGGTTGACGACGATGCCATTCCGTCTCATTTGGACCTTGAAGTTGCGTCCGATCATTACTCGAGCGATGAGAGTGTAAAGGACCGTGATCAGGATCATAGGGATGAAGAAAAGTATGATCGATGAAAATATGTAGAAGCTTTGTACTCGTGTCTCCCAGGCACTGTCTTTGATCTCGCAAATTGTAGACTCGGGGATTCCATCGCATGCGACGATGAGGTCGTAGGCAAAGAAGATCGGGAGAGCGATTAGGAATGACAAGATCCAAATGAACAACTTATCTCTTCCTCCTCGATCCGCTGACGAGTGATTTGGCTCTCATCGGGTGGCATATGACGAAGTATCTCTCTATGGTGAAGGTAACGATATGAAGGACCGTATTGAACGCACAGGCTTCTATGAGGAAGTACCGCCGCAACCGACAGAGTATCCTAGTATAGTTCCAGGGCCAGAAGTGCATATCCACAGCTATTTCCGCGGTCCTGTCAAGACCAGAAGGAGGATGTCGGAAGCGGCTAAACTAACCAAGTAATGAGAGGACGCCTGCAAAACCCTACTCTTGATATAACGAACACTGTTAGGAGATTGCCCAGGACGCCCACAAGTAGAATCAACCCAATCAACACCACGAATGGAATGATGAACGAGTAACTGTAATGCGCTGGTGGCATGAACACGGACAGGCGGTCCTTGATTTCGACAGAGTCGTTCGCAACACTGTAGATGTATGCAGGACATGTAAAATTACACTTCGCGAAACAAAATTCAGTGACGATCGGCATGAGAGGGGGGGAGATCGTTTGTTGTGATTAGACGTCCGTTTAAATCATCTCACACTTCGCAAACGCTGTCTCGTTCATGGCACAAATATCGCACGAATTCTTCGAGAGAGAGCCCTCAAAATCAGTTATGTTTCGTATGGAGGCCCCGAAACAAATATCCATGCTGCACTGCGGAAACAAAGAGAAAATAACTATCATCAAACAACGAAATTACAAAATGTCACACAATACTTTTGTGGAATAACCACTGTTTCAGTGGGGCTGCCAGTTTCATTCGCGACGGAACCTAATATTCTGAGGTAGTTTTGTTAGCTTATCTCCCTCTAAGTCTTGTCCCATGGACCCTGTCGCTACTTGGCGACTGAAAGACAAAGGTGTTTGGCCTGTTATGGCCACTACCGTAACGAATCGTTAATGTTTCACTACCATTGGAGTGATCCTAACTCCTTAAAATGTGCCATGGTTCGTCCTTCACTCAAGGCTAAAGCTACCGTGGAAAATCATAAGCAGTCTATTGATGAGGATGACTTTGCTAGCTACAAGCCTGTCTCCAACATTCCCTTCATTAGCAAAGTGCTTGAGGGAATTGTTTTTCGGCAACTTAATGATTACATAAACGACTATAATTTGTGTGATGCTCATCAATCAGCCTATAAAGGCCGCAGCACCGAAACTGCAATTGCTTCACTTTAAATCAGAAATCGACCATGCTATCGATCAAGGTGATGGTGTCCTACTTGTTCTATGTCGGCTGCGTCCGATATCATCGATCATGACGTATTGTTGAGTAGATCACATCACACTCTTGGTATAACAGGCTCTGCACTGGATGGGCTTCGGTCTTATCTTGCCAATCGCTCTCAAAAGGTTACTGTTAACAATACGCTGTCTGAAAGTTGCCTTGGTATCTAGTGTGCCCCAAGGGTCTGTGTTTGGCCCTTGCTCTTCCTCTGTTATACTAGCCCCTATCTACGCTGATCGCCAACATAATGTCGAATACCACTGTTTCGCCAATGATATTCACCTCTGTGTACGTTTCCAGCGTAACTCGAAGGATAGTCTCCAAACGCCCATCATTCATTGAACATTGTATCTCAGATAAGTCATTGGCTCTTGGGAAACATGCTAATATTTAACAGCAGCAAAACCGATTTCTCGTTGCTGCCACTCAGCACTTCTTTAAATGTGATGAAATACTACCACGATTGACTGTTGGCAACACCTCTATCTATCCGAATAAGAGCATCCGGAATTTGGGTGTTGTGTCTGATCCTGAGATGAATCTCAACACTCATGTCTCTAACATCATTTTTTCTTTTTACTTCTATTTGCGCAGTTTGGTAAAATCAGACGCTATCTCAATGAGGAGACTTGTAAAATGGTTGTTAACTCCCTCGTACTGTCACGCCTAGATTATTGTAATTTACTTATGAGTACTGCCCATAGAAATCAAATCCCACCGTTTACAAATGTTGCAAAACACTCGGCTAGACCTGTCATGAAGAGGCACAAGCGTGACAGTGCTTCTTCTAATCTCGCTGCGTTGGACTGGTTACCCATTCGGTTTAGAATCAAGTTTAAGCAATTTCTTCTCGTCTATAAAATTCTCGACGGTAACATCCTAACTCCCCAGTATCTGAATGCCATGGTTCATCCTATCGTCCAGCCGTGCAATTCGTTCTTCTAATGCACTATAGGTGGTATTGTGATTTCTTCCTCCACACTTGATCTGGTCGATGACATTCTAATACACAAGTTGGGTCTATATGGGGTTCCGGAAAGTACATGTGCTTGGACGACGTCTTACCTTGCTGGAGGAACCCAGCGAATTCAGATTAATGGGGCTCTTCTGATCCCGTGCCGGTTGTATGTGGCGTTCCTCAGAGATCTATTCTAGGACCATTGTTAGTCATAGTATATATAAATGATATGGGTCTCTCGTTAAAACATAATACGTGCGACATGTATGCTGACGATACAACCTTTCATGTTGCTGGTTAAAAACTATAACAGATATATGAGAAAAGTAAACTGCCATGACAAAAATGCTGTAAACTGCTGTTAAATAAGCGAGTGGTGTAAGGTAAACAGAATGGCGATGAATACCAGTAAAACTAAAACTATGTTGATAACTCTCGGCAGAGATTATCGAGACAAGATGAAATAGGGAATAAGCTATCTGTACATGTAAACAACTGCTTTCTGGAAAATGTACCCCATGGGAAAAACTACTGGGGGGGGCATATTGATCAAACATTACCTTGGAATGTACATGTAGATCATCTTTGCAAACTTTTCAAGGGGAGAATTGCTCTTTTAAGAAGAACGAAACCATTATTGACACAGCTACCTGTAAACTGTATTATCACGGGTATATTATGTCGCTGTTAGAATACGTGTGTACCATATTATGGGCACATGTAAGGAGGGCGATATGCAAATAGTTAACCGAGTGCAAAAAATCGAGGCCAGAGTAATTTTGGGCGATCCTAACTTCCAATTGAGTTCTGATAATATGCGTGATACAATAGGGATGGAAGGCAATCGATCCATCGTCTTACAATGCTATATAAATGTCTCAATGGTATGACCCCGATTATCTCAGAGAATTATTCCAATCCACAGAACATACGCACTCACGTGGTCTAAGATCGTCTACGTCAACGGTATATTTATTACCGGTGGAAGGACCGAATACCACAAATGACGCTTTTCATACAATGATGGTAGAGAGAACTGGAATAAATACACCCCCAAACTTGTAGGGAGGCGCAATCTTTAGGGCGTTTTAAACATTTAATTCACGAAATAATATGATTGTCATGAAGCTATATATATTTTGGAGGATTTTGAACGTTTTTATGATGGTATATTAGGTAACTCTATGAATTTCATTTTACATGGTTTCATCCGACAAAGGAGTCTCATTATACATTTTTATCCAGTGATGATTATCTCATTTGATTCCCATTCGTTTCGTACGATTCACGAAATATCTTATTAATGGACCTCTATGGCTCTCATTAACGTTTAAAATGGCACTTCATCTAAAATTTACCTCTTCATGGTGATTCTTATATATAATTTTTTAATATGTTTGACTGGTTATTATTTGGGCCTCGGGTTAGATTAGCAATTTGCTAACCGAGTCTTTTACCCATCATTCATGAATGTAAATGTAAATAAAATAAATAATAAATAAATAAATAAATAATAAATAAATAAATAAATAAATAAATAATAAATAAATAAATAAATAAATAATAAAGACATTCTCTCATCCATTTATTCAAGCATCAAACGATATATTTACATAGACAGTCAAATGTGAAAATAGCCATGAACTTAGCATACGCAAAGTTAACTCATTGAAACAAAACTCATTGCAGGTAATGAGCGCATTCTCAGCTCTTGAAAATTTTACACAGTTCTTCCTGACTTCTTCATACCACTGTTCAATCTTCACTGCGAATTTGAACTTATCTCTAGCATGGGGCATGACCTCATGCATTTTGCAATCAAAAATGAACTTCTTTCTTCATGTGTAGAGTTAAAAAAAATTATTGTATGGATGGCTGGCAACCCCCCCCCCCACGACAAAAGGAGTAATTCAATTTCGAGAAGAAAAATTGCTTCTGCCAGTAAATAACATTCGGTATCTAAAAAATAACTAGAGGCTGACTCTACAACCCCCAAACTACAGATCGATAGTCTCTTCATCTGTCTCACAGAAAGTACATTAGCTATTGTCCGTCTTGCCCATGAGAAACAACAATCGATTTGTGGGTTCTATGAAGAAATTTGAATTGAAAATACTGAATTCTTGGGTCTGTAAGGGACTTCCAAGGAGTGAGATAAAACCGCGACCAATCTGCTTGCTCAATTATTGTCAAATAACTGGCCTCCCATTTAACCTTAGCAGTTGGTTGTTCAACCAATTATCAACCAGAATACTAATAAAATATGCGAGACTATTTGCTTCTTAACCTTGTGACCAATAAGCATTTGAATTACTCTCATCAATATTCTGAGAAAACGGCAAACACGCAAGAGACGGAATACTAATATAACCCCCAATAGACGTGAACGGAAAGTTGCTGCTGATATCATACTTGGTAATGAAAGGTTGTGACAATTAACGGGCACTGTCTCATCGAAGAAATCTTTCAAATAGCAAAACATTCTTGTTCAACAAATGCCTAGGGAAAAACTATTTTATTTCACACGAAGGTGGGAATTCAAATAATCTGGTTCCCAATATTATAATGGGAGAAGAAAAAGAAACATCACACAAAGCGTGAGACCTTGGACGGACAAACTCATTATAAATAAAGTAATATCCTTCGAAGAGCAGTTGGCATTTAAAAATGAACTTGTCCCCCCACCGGTTTCAAACTGATGTCGAAAAAGATTTTCCAAATACTATTGAATAAATTCAAGTAACGCTTTACCCATGTACATTCAGACTGTTGATAAAGCTTTGGATATGAGTAACTTTGAGCCCACCAATTTGGATAGTATTTGACAAACGTCCGCTCACTATCCGGATTACCTGCCCAGCTAAAATCGATTGAGGATACTCTTAATTCCTTGATAAAGCTGGGCGGGGGATTTGGCAAAGCACCAAAAAAAAAGAAGATGAGTTGAGACAGAGCAAACGTTTTAAACAATCGTGAACGACCAATGGGACGTTAAAATCCCTAGAAGACCACCAATTTAAGGTGTTCTTAAGCCTTGAAAGCTTCGGCTGTATTCACCGAAAAGTGTATCGCCACCACTAGTGATGAAAATACCAAGGAGCTTAACAGGACCGTGAGTAATAATGACACCGAGGTAAACTATCTCGATCTGCAGGAAAAATGGTAAACAACGGTCCTACCAGAAAAAGGCTAGACTTTCGCAATATATAGAAAGGCCAAAGTGTCCCTTAATAATCTAAATCTAATAATTTCTGTCACTTGACTGGTCCTACCGCGAGAAATTAACAGTATCAGCGGCAGACTGCAAATTTTTGCACTCATTGTTACAATAGTGATACCCTAATGATCTCATAACTATTAATTTTAATTGCTAGAACTTCCGCAGCTAAAATGAACAGATAGGGCTTAAAGAGCAACCTAGCGACCTCCGCGCAGGAGTGGAAAGGAACCAGTGATAACCGTTAGTGCAAATACTAGTGTGAGAATTATATAAACACATACTATCCACTTTCTAAAACTATAACCAAATAAATATGTAACATGACCATTCAAGTTTCGAAAGCTTTTTCAAAATCGACCAAAGATAAAAAAATAAACAAAATAAAAAAAACCTGTCATGTTATGCAAGCACATTACTCACTCTCCTTGTTATCTAAAACGGCTCTAATAGTTCACCAATAACTCTGTATTAATAAATCCATCTGATGAAGACCTATTAATTATAATGACGTTTTTAATCTAGAAGCAATCGCTTTCGCCCCATTGTATAATCAGTATTTAATAAAGTGATGGGTCTGTAGTTTTGCGAATAATAAGGTTTTTTAATCTTGGTTGAGGATAATAGAACGATACCTCTCACTTGTTCAGGAGCCAGCTGCCATTACTATAACCTGGTTTAAAATGACTGCAATACGGAATGTCCATTAGGGCCAAAAGTTTTTATAAAATTACAGAGAGACTGTCAAGAGCCGGGAGCTTTGTCGTTCTTCATTGACATCATAGCTTGGTAGCACTCATCGAGGGTAAGGAGACCCTCTCAGCCACACTGTAAATCCAGGGTGGTGCGGTTCTGCTCCGGAAGATTCCTCGCAGTAAGGGGTCTGTGATACATTAAGTCTGTGGCTGTATGGTCGTATACAAATCACTTCAGTCTCCGAGGAATCCTTTGCTGGCTGTAGAGATAGTACCATCCTGCTTTCACCAGACGTTTAATTGAATTAAAAATGATCTATCCGCTTTTCTCAGCCCGGAAGTATTTTGTGTTCTTCTCACCCATTCCTCTAACACACCGTGCACGGATCGGAATGATAGTTCCAGTAGTTTAAGTCGTAGAGTATACATTGAGGGGTCTTTACTGTACCTCCTTGAGCTGAGCACGAATAGGGGATTTAAGGACGTATAATGTTGTTCCAGATCATCAATTTTATTAATCAGGACACTCGTCCTGACGTTTGATCTCGGCACTTTCGATCGAAAAGTCATAGTCAATTTACTGTTTTGAATTTTTAAATTCCAGCGGCTCGTTGGGTCTCGTTCAGAATTGTTTTCTCCATTACTGTGCGGATGAGGTTTTTACTTGGGTGATAAGGCGGGTTTTGTAGAAGTGAGTTTATTCATTTTCCCAATACCTGGCCTCGCTTAACCTAATCGTTGAGATGGTTAAACTATAACTGATGATCTGATTGTATACCGGGGGAGAGAGAGCTGTCGCACTGCATAACCATCCTGTCTCGAATCAGGAAACCTCTAGACGACAGTGGCCCCGGCGTTATGTTGGAGCTCCAGGTGAAATTTTTAATAAAAGGAATTCCGTCTCTCTCAATATCAATACGATTATGAATAGCATAATTCTAAACATTGTCTGCTTGCTTTGAAGTTGTTTTTTCCGATTTCCCCAATTCTGTCGTTCTAGTTTAACACAAAATTAAAAGCACCCACCGCAAAGATGGTATTTCCATGGAAGTTGCTGAGTATATCCGAAATTAGTGAAGAACATCGGTGAGTCACAGTTTTGAGGCATATATTATTAACAATCGTAAGCATTCGTTGATCAATTTCAATGTCCAGAATCAGTAATCTACCCAGGGTATCATACTCTCATCTCTTGAGTATCTTAAAGGAAATCTCGGATTAATAAAGTGCAGACCCCTCGCTGTCAGTTACTCCCTGTGAGAAAATTATATGTCCGGCCCCATTCATTCATCCAGTACTACTTACAATCAGTTAAGGCGCTGTGCGTCACCTGTAATAACACGATATCCGATTTAGGCCTAACAACAAACAACACCACTGATGTAAGTCGGTCGAAACATTGTCTCCGTTCTTTGATTGTCTGGAGCCCTCGGGCATTCACGAAACAACTGTCAATGACTCCATGGAGATGAATGTAAACAATCGTTCCCAAAATAATTCCGTATGGTAAACAGTTTACTGAACACGTTGACCTGCTGTCCTGATTGATCATGTGCTTTCCATGTATACCGTGATAACATTCTTATGGAGGTTAAAAGTTAAAACAAAAGTACTTTCGTCGAAAGAGTTTCGTCTGAATGTAATACGTATGATACCCCGAGTCACAAATAATCCCGAAGCGCATATTAAACTCTCATGCGCCACCTTTGCGCTAACCCGGCCCTATTTACATGCCCTTTCAAAGCTTCGAAGGACTTCTCACTGATATTAGTCTGATATCCTTTCTTCCGTAATTGATAGTTTCCTTTCGCGAATTTGGAAACAGCTGAAGTGAATATTTCATGACATATGATGCAGTCAAAATGTATCACCACCAACAGTTAGAAGGCATGACCTGTATATTCGATGTTTTATACATTTCTGGGCGCATTCGAGGTAGAGAGATGGCCTGAGATGAATGGGAGTAGGCGCAGACTGCTCCTCAGATAGCGGAGTGTTATGTACACTATGTCCTCCGTGTTAACCAGAACATCACATATTGTATGTCACAAATGTCAATTAAACAATTGACTTCAATACTGAACTCATCTCATAACCGAACATAAACATTGTCCTGTGCGAAAGCTGTCGAGCACGGCATACATTAAAGAATAACATTCGCGATTGCGAGAGGAATTTGCCTGTAATTGTCAAGACAAACGGTATTTCCCCTAAAACGAGAAGTGAAGCAGACAATCCCAAGTGGCACTGACTACCGTGAGTACAACCTGCAGATGATCACGCTCGATAGATGTTAGCGGACTTCTTGCAGTAAACATCTTCGCAGGATGGAGTTTGTGATTCCTTGACTAAAGTCAGGGAATCTATGCAGACATGACAGTGTGTTTGTGTGTGTGTATGTATGTATGTGCGTGAGTGTGTGTGTGTGCGTGTTGTTGTGTGACGCCTACTTGTGGAGAGCATAAATCGACCCCACCTGGATGGATGAAGCTCATACTTGGTATGTGGGTTCCCCATCACAAGTACATGATCCCTATTGTTCCGGAGTCAGGTCATTGAGGTCATTAGAGGTTGAAGTCTGAAAATCTTGTGAAGAGAATAAGTCCAGAATGCTTGGTCCAATCAAGTCGAAATTCGGGTGTTTGTAGCTTCTTAATGGTAGTACGAGCACACCTATATATTGTTGTGCAGACCAGGGGCCATTTGGAGAAACCAGAAGAAGAAGAAGCAAAAAAGAAAAATCGTTATTGATGAAATTGATATTTCGGGCAATTTCAGCTTGTGAAGAGCATAACTCGACCCCACCGGGATGGATGAAGCTCATACTTGGTTATTTGGGTTCCCCCATGTGTACATAATTCCTATGGTTTTGGGGGTCAGGTCAAAGGTCGTGCGCCCCGAGGGGGCTGGCAACCCAGTGGGGCAGCGGAGCGTGGCGGCACTGCTCTTTACGTTTCGCGGAAGCCTACAGCCAAGTTTCGATGTTCACGTGGCGACCGAGAGGAGGTCGGGCTGGCATCTCACGTACGCGCTAGGGTAGTCTGCATACATACATACATAATACATACATACATAATACATACATACATACATACATAATACATACATACATAGGTACCATCGATGCGCTAAGAGGTACCAGCAAAGTACTTGTTTTCGCTAAGGGGAACCAGCAAAGTACTTGTTTTCGCTAGAGGCGCGCCTGATGCACGTGCGCACCAATGGGGTTGGCAACCCAGTGGGGCAGCGGAGCGTGACGGCACAGCTCTTTATAAGAGACGTTCGCGGAAGCCTCCTGCCAAGGTTCGATGTTCACGTGCGACTGAGCAAGCCCCGAACGCGCCTGCCCTGAGGTAGTCGTCATGCGTACAGGCATACATACATGCACACATACATACATAGATTTCTCAAACGCAGGATGGAAAGAGCAACTCTAAGCCCAGTCCCACTAGTAGATTCCATTCAATGGATTGTTTGCTACAGTAGTTCTTTCAATGATAGCACCCGAGGCAAATACCCCCGTTATGTGAAGGAAAAGATACACTTTTTGTGAGCAAGTCGCGGCTTATCATATACGTGGATTGGCAAACTGCGATACAATTTACCCACTACCTGCGGGATGAATCGGCGCTCTCAATATGTTCAGTTCTAGTCGATGAGATTCCCCCGAATCTATAACTAGGCATGTATGTTATAACAGTATAATATGATAATGGAGTGGTTGTCCGAACCAGGTCCAAGCTATGCTGTACTATCCCTCCTAAGCAGAGTTTGAAGCCCGTCAGGGACAATGTATTTTCCAGATAGCGACATATTTCTCGTTCTCAAATGCGCTACGTCGACCTGTTACCTACAGCTGGTTCTGCCTTGCCGGTAGTAGCCTATATCATACATATATTATTTCGTCTGTGAGATGGAATATACATATTTCTGTATTTATTATTAGCGTATTTTAATAATAATAACGGGAAACCCTCCCTAAGATGCGTTAAATCAGTTTTGTGCTGTCACACTGTTTGGGTTCCATGAAAACAAAGTATATTATTGTTTGGTGGCCTATTCTACATATTCACTGTGATTAACTAGGCACTAGGCCTTAATTCCATGGTCTGATCTTCTCGACCTCGAATGCACTCAGTTCTCGCATTGGATTCCTGTTTTTTTACGAGTTGCATATAACGATTTGACCTGCTTTATTCCTTGCCAATGGCCAAAGAAATCTATGCGGTCACGCAAGTATGTGTGTGTGTGACCATATGTGTGTGTGTTGCGTGTGTGTGTATGTGACACATTTTGTCCAGACGATATCTGAAGAACGCAAGCATATATCGAGTTCATATCAGCATGTAGGTTCGTCATGTGGATCACGTCATAGGGTCCCTTTTGGTTGATCCCTTTGTTCCTGTTTGCCTGTCAAGGGTCACCTAAGGTCAATGAGAGGCCAGAATCTGAAATATTTAAAAGGGCAATAACTCCGATTAGCAAGTTCTACATCGCTGACCTTTTGGGACTAGTGCGATTGATGAGAGGGATCATGTTCAAACATAACGGTCATGTAATCCAAGGTCATCAAAGGTCAATTAGGGTCAAAAACTAGTTTTTTGGCCATAACATGGTAACCAAATGTCTGCCGAGGTTGGGAGCGATGCGCATTGTGACCACTCGTTGACCCCATCGGTGGAACTTTGACCTCAATTTGACCTTCACCAGTTTGGGGCCGAATCAAATTTTTGTGCCCCATTTCGGGCTCAAAGGGACCTTCCGATCGAAATGGACCATAAATTGACCCTGTGACCTTTTGTGCGAAGATATTAGAGGTCAAAGTTGTTTATTTGAAATTAAGTGCAGGGTTAGAATGGTTATAGTGATTTGTCATGGCGTTTTTTAGAATCAGTAGGTCAAACTATTTCTGCTGATGAGGTCAAAAGGTCAAAGGTCAAATGTCAAAGGTAAATCTCGAAAAGATGTGCCTATTTTAGAATAACAGGGCGAAGAAAATTGAAACCGTCAATTTTGGATATGTGACAGAGCTCTGGGTGCTGAATGGACGAAAACAAACTCCCGCTTCAATCGGCCCTCGGTTCTCAAGTTACAAGGGATCAAAGGTGGTTTTGATACCTTTTTGGCAATAGCATCGGCAGTAACTTGGGATACATAATCTTGTTGGACAAGCGTGCAATCTCATCGAGAGTAACATTTTTCATAAAAACCGTAATGTCATCAAAGGTCATTCAAGGTAACTTATTGACAAAAAACTAATATTTGTTTGTAAGAACTTACAGTGACATTGCTTGACATTGTTTGAATTTCAGGATAGGGTGTACGTCATGGAGGGGAAACATTTTTCATAAAAACCGTAATGTCATCAAAGGTCATTCAAGGTCACTCATGGGCATGAAACTGCCAAATAGTATGTGTTCCTGCAACAACTCCCAGTGACATTTCCTGATGTGGTTCATATTTCCGGACAGGGTGTATCTCATCAAGGGGTACCATTCTCTTCATTACAACGGTCATGTTACGCAAAGCCGGCGGGATCAAGGTCAATTAGGGGTAAAAAATTAGTTTTTTGGCCATGACATGAAAACTAAATGTTTGCCGAGGTTGGGAAGTGCGCTATTGTGATCCACTCGTTGACCCTCATCTGTGTTACCTTTGACTTCAATTTGACTTCAACCATTTTTTGTGCTGATTCAAATTTTGGGATATAGAAGAGGGGTCACAATTTTTGAACCCCAGAAATGGAGAGAACAGGTTATTTTCAACATTTTGACACCTTACCACACTTGTGCCCCATCCAAATGTTGATCCCAACCCCAGAAATGGGCGACTTGTCCATTTCGGCCAACATGTGGTGCCGGGGGTATGGAAGAGGGGTCAAAATTCGGAATTCAAAAAATAAAAAGAACAACCTTGAAGATATACGCCTTGTTTTTTTACACAATGCCAAGCAAGCACTGTCACTGTGAGTAGTTATGAAATGTTGGGAATGATCTGTTCTTTTCATTCCTGGGATTGGAAATCTGTGACCCCCAGGACGAGAATGTGGTGCTAAATGTAGCATATCAACGTAATACTTAGGTGCTGGAAAGTGGTGCTCCCTTCCAATTGGTTACTCTTTTCAACCTAGGACCTAAGCAAGCCTACTAGTCCGTAACCAGGCCTGTGAGTTCGTGCCTCAGCAGACTATTGTTAGGTTTGTGCAGCGTACCGTACAAAGGATGACTGGGCAAGGACTAGCCTAGCCTAAATCATAGCATAGGCTTCGCTGTCGTAAATATTGACAGTTCGCCTAAACGTTATTCCAACTTAGATTGCTTTCTTTCTTCTCCACTAATGTTTACGTCAGTAATCTTCTCAGCTCGAATTCAGAATCAGTGCCTGGAACTGACGTCCAATGGCTGATTTCGAATGCAATCATCGTGCAGAGCGCAAGTCAAGACAGCTCGGGTTTAGGAACAATAACATAGCTGCGACCGGTGGCCTCATTTCTTTCCGTAGGATGGTGGATTGGTAAAGATCTTTCAAAATCGTTTGAAATCAGGTTAGGGTTCATTTATAGGTCATAATCAATATTCAGGGTAAATCATGTTCCTGTTCTATCCTCCAGAATCCGTCTTCAGAATTGTGAAAATATGTCCACAAATTGTCGTTTCAATCGAAGTGCATTTGTTGGAATCATAGGAATAAACACGGAGAACGCGGACTGAAGATTGTAAGTAACATGTTGCTTACGTTGCTGATACGTTTTTGGTGATTTGAAAACTCAGCTCATATCCGTTCAAAATACCTTTTTGTGTTGTAGAAATATGACTTTTTCCAAAGCTATAAATCAGGTGAGTTGTCGTTTTCTAGCATATTCAGAGCATATCCATGTATCTTAGTCAGTTTGGCTCCGTGTTTTTCATGTGGTTTCGGCGAAGGATTGAAGGCGTATTCGAAAATATTCGTTTCAATTTGCTGCAGTGTGCATTTCAATACAATCGATCAACTTCAGGCGCATCTTGACGTACCGAGCCAGGTGGGTTTTCATACAAGTAACAGCCGCACTCGCAATTGTTCTGTACAGCAATGTAGAGTCAGCATTCTCTGTTTCATTCATGGTTGGAATGCTAAAATGGCCAGAATGGGATGAGATCAGTGTTGCCACTTGATTTTTTTTATTTCACTCATACTTTGCCACAGCACTAACAGCCACGAGTTCTCCTCAAATCACTCTATGAACAGTCACTCTTTCTATATTGGTACCTCTAGCAATTCGCGTATTCATCATTCATCGACTTCTTGACACAAGTCAAATTCATCTCATCACCACATATACAAGCATCTGACTATATATCTATAGGTTCAGTCAGCAAAAACCGTGCAGTGCGAGACGAGAGGCCGCGGGTGCATGGGTGCATAAATAATGTTTCTTCCTCTAGCTTTGACCAAAACAATTACTGAATCATGACGTAATATATCAAGAGCAAACGGAGAGCGGTACTTAAGGCTAATAGAAGGATCGATATGGAAAACGGCATGTCTCAATGAATAGCAGATTCACGCGTGTAGTGATACAGACATGAAGATATAAAATAATTGCAAATTAGTTTGGAGGGAGAGATGAGTTCCGAAACAGCAAAATATCATCCCAATAAATGGACGAACCCGTGAGTAGGCAAAATTACATAATGTGGATGGAGTGCGGCAATTATGCCGCAATCACAGCAATTATAATCACAAAGTTATGATTTTCACATTCATTCCGCATATCACATCTACATTTTTGGCATACTAGCCGATGCTTTCGTGATGTATTTATTTTTGGAGGTGGTCTGACGTCCGTTAGGAGACATAGGACGATGTGGACTATTGTGACTTTGAGCACTGCTAAGTGAAGTGTGTACTATGTTGTGTGTCACATGATTTCATCATTCATTTGGAGCAACCGTGTAAAATTATACCAATAGTACATACAAATTATTATCTCCTTGCATTTCAATTGGAGGCCACGCCTCACTCATCATATGGAGCCTACAACGGTGGCACCAGTCAATGTTCTAGTCACGCACGCCCCAAAAAGACATTACATTTTCTAACACACACCAAGTGACTGTGAGAGTGATGGGCATTTTGGAAATTCTGAAACAAGGTTGTTCAAGGACTCTCCCAGAATCTGTTCACGAAGTTACTACATTTGTTTACAAATATGGCACGGCTCACTACACAACTCTGTATTCTTGTTCCTTAGCGTTCCTGCAGCGACAGCTGTCGTATATGTAGATTCGTTCATGACGCCCAAGACGAATATCTCCATGTATTTTATTAGAGTCCTGATGTGAAATTTGATTCTCACTTCAGTTTCCAATGGCCTGTAACCGTAATTCTCAGCTCCAATTGGGCTCTGGTCCCGTGTCTCTTCTCCTCATACGTCATTCACCCCACCATGCAACTCAATGCTTCTTTGGTGAAATTTCGCTGTAGAAAACATCCGCTTCAACTCAGGCATTCCATCCATCAAATTCCATTCCGCTAATTTATAACACGTTTTCAACTAATCCAAAATGATCGAGGGGCGAGTTTGTTTTGGATTTATTGAGAATGTTATTTGAATCAGGGGAACTGGTTATGGATATCGGTCAAGGGCATCGGTCACAAGGGGGTGATTGCTATGGTTGGACGTTTGGAATGGAAAGATGGGAAACACCTATGGTACAGTGTGTGTCGAGGCGAATCATAGTGTTGTTCAAGTTCCACGCTGAAATTACGTGGAATCATGCTGTGTCCATGCACAATTCTTTTGCAACATTGATCGTATACACACAGCTGACGTGAGGCTTGTTCAAGAGTCGATGCAGTGTGGCGAAACACCGACATAATTATTCAGTACATGCTTTTGTAGGACGTGTCGTGTACTATGTGAATGACCGTTCACTTCAATAATTCGCCTCTCGTCCATTACTCGTATGTATATTTGGAATCAGAACGCCGAAAGCATAGAGTTTTTTTTTTTTCTTATTATAGTCAAATGATGTCAGTTACGAGTTGGCAATACATGCTACTACGCATCCATATATCACACTCTGCATATCGACTGTGAAATTACAATGTTTTGCCATGGATGATAATAACTGAAGCAACTGAAAAGCGAGGGAAATGAATAGTCCCCTGCTGATCGTAAAGTTTATTCAGGTGGCGCTTGCTTTTAATTAGTCTTGCATACATACAATAGAAATTGTGGAAGGGCCTACACTCAGGAGTCAGGAGACATTAACATCTACTGTTATCACGTAGTATCATGTTCGAGTGTGCCGAACGTAGGTGAGTAGAGAATATGAGGTAATTCAAGACCCCACACGTTGCGTCCTGGGGGCAAGGCACTTTCCCACAGAATCCAAGCAACTACAGGATAAGTCATGGCGAGGCTGATATGAAGAGGGAAAATTTGAATACGTAAGTACAAGTTTGTGCATGTGTTTGCTTGTGGCGTTCTACTGTGACATCATGGCGTTATTGTGCAATAGGAGGGATTCTGCCAATCCATTTGCAGAATAGACCCGACTTTCCGAGGTCGAGCACTCCACAAGGGCACATTGATGGGGTAATTATCGTCTCGTTCGAATTCAGCGAGAACTACCTACGGACATGTCCCTACGCTCAGGGAATGGGAAGCCGTGCCTAGTATTAAATAAATGCCATGAAACCGGGAGTGATAAAATGTTGAGCGATTTAAAGATCTAGAAAGGATCTGGTTATCGAGAACATAAAAATATGTCGCCTCGTACAAATTAAGGCAGATCACGACTAATGAGATCGGGGAGGGGGGGGGGGGGGAGGGGGCTCTAATCTGAAAGCAGGGATAGAAGAATTCACATTGTGAACATTAATGTCTGAGGTGTTCTATTTAATGAAGCAACCCATCGGTCCATTTCACCTCCACCAGGAAAACTTGCAAGAAGTACAGTGTGATGCAGTTTGACCGACAACTTATATTGAAGGTATTGTGTTAAGGTCCCCTCCAGTAAAATGCGACGTCATCGTGGATTGAAATAGGTTTATACCTTGCCCCGGTAAGTACCGGTAGCCAAAGGAACAAAGAAGCATTATAAAACCCACAGATACATCATTGGCAAATACTCATTCTGATTAGTCGACTGTCCAGCTCTAGCCATCCTGTTGAACTTTTTTTGCCAGTTTGTGCGTGATGATGATGTAACCTTTAACCTGAGAGTTCCTGGCCGCTTATCGAGTTACGAACAAATCTATTTAGAAATATAGTATCTCCAGAGAGACTTAGTAAAATATGATTACGGGATTTTCAGAGAATAGAGACGAGGGGAAAGGTCATAAACAGTCTTGAAAAAACGCCCCGCACCGTACATTCTCTGACAACCGCATCCCACCACTGCCATCCTTACGTTCTCATTTACCCTCACGATTTCCCATTTCCTTATTTCTATCTTCAGTGTTTTCCCACTGAGTGGGTAAAAACGTGGGAAGGGGAGGGGGGGTAATCATCTGAATCTTATTATGATTGTTTAATCAGGGCCATCCCATGTCGGGCAAGAATCCCCGCTGACGCAGCAGCGAAAACCATTAATGAATAAGCATAAACGTTAGCAAGATTTTTATAGGATATGAATATTTGATTAATAGAAGAGAAAAAACAATAGTCATTGATACCATGTGAGAAGAAGCTACTACCATAAACTTATTCCCCAATAGTGGCAGATATTTCCTCTCAATTCACAAAGGAATTAATTTGCTATTGCCAAGGCGCTGTGTCGGTGTGGAGACAAACCAACAGACGTAGTTCCTCAAGTGATTTGTTACTATTAGTAGCAGGGTAAATGAAAAAAAAAAGTTATTTAAAGAAGCGAGGCGAGGGGATACACGACAGCATTGATTACCGAATATTTAGATAGGAAAAATGTCAATTTGGTGAACACGGTCACCGAGGCAGCCGTGCCAGAGCAGTCATTTGGCCCCAAGTGGAGACACATGTCCTCATTAACATGCGCATTAACATATCAATCCTTGGGCGAAAACCCATCGGGGGTTGAAAGTTTGGGGGAGAGGTGGGGGGGGGATCCACAGCAGTGAGAACAATTTCAATGTGTGGCGCAAAAGCGTTATGTGGGAGGCCTGTGACCTGGGACCACCAGCCCTTGTATAAGAATACATGATTAACATGACAATGGCAAAGATCATTTCTAGATTCATGGGCCTATATATCACAGGAAGAACAGAGGGGTTAACAAATCCAATCTCAACCTACAGAGGCAGATGGAGAGCCGAACAAGACAGGGCAGTGGTAAACTGCCCTCCTATATACAGTGTTTAGATGAACATTCGGAAGGAAAACAAAAAGATAATATGCGACAAATGGGTCGCCATAGGCAAGGAATATAGAAAAGTTATATGTTCTATTGTATACTTCTGTCTTTTTCAAGATAAATCCCAAAAGCCTATACATTTAGAGGATGTGGCCGAACACATTTTATCCTCGATTTTAAAGTGAGTTAATATAGTGTAACCTGTAGCACCGAAATTCAGTATTGGATACTATACGAGATCTCCTCTTTCTCTCTCTCTTATCTTATGTGTCCAGCGACAATAGGCTGTAGCTTCTCAAACAAGGACGTTAATTAGCTTGAGCGAAAAATGGACATCCGTGAAGGTGTCGGATGAATATCTAAAGAACGCAGGATTTTATAGAGGTTGTTAGGTGCCCTGAGATTGTATGAAAACAATTACAGATTGAGAAAAACTTAAGAGGTCTTTTCTCAATACTGTCAACAACATCATCAAAATAATCAAGTGAATTGGGGTCATATTGGAAAATCTTCCACCTCGGTTTGTCAAGTATACTAAAGAACAACTTACCGGCCAGATGATCGAAAAACCGGATACCAAATTTCGTGCAAAGATTGACCATGACAGCTTTAAGGTGAGCTTCCAAACTTCATCGCATCGAAACCCCAAACCAAGTCTAGCTGTCCCAGCGAAAAGGTGACAAGACCTCACTGATGTCACGTTTTCATGATATTCTTACACTGGTTAATCGGTGGGTTTTAGAGTCTAAGGTACACCAGAAGAGTAGCTGTATATCACCCGAGACTGTTCCTAGTTGGTACATGCAGCCCAACTACATCGTCGCCTCAAACACCGCGAATCATCTCTCGTGGACGAGTTTGGTAGTGATTTTTGTCTAGTTGTGAGAATCGCAAGTCAGGGAACCACCACGATTCGCTCAACACCACGAGCTAATCATCTCCCCCAACCACTCACTATACATGTGGAACACAAGTACAACTCATTGGAATAAACTGAAACGTATGAAGTTACTTGTTGTCCGGACATTTTCGAGTTCACCCAACTCGATTTGTTTTATATAAAGAAAATCAAGTTGTGTAATCCTTGAAATGTCAAATATTACTCTGTCAGACTGTAATTAGGAGTGCAAGAGAGAGAGAGGGAGGGGGGGGGGGGGGGGGGACTGAACAAAAACTATTTTCACTATCGAGGTCGTATTGATAGACAGTTTGAGATTCAGTCATTAGCGGGGATTAACGATTGAAACGGTGCCTTGGTTATTTACAGCCGAGGAAATCGCATCAGATCATTGCCCTCTGCAAAGAAGTTTCGAACAAAGGTCACGAGATTGCAAAACACTGGAAGCAGAAAAAAAGAAAATAGCCTAGTTAATCGAAATGTGAAACGCCACATCAACGCAAACGCGTGTTATTCTCCATTGGTTCTAAGAAATTTTCTTTCTCCTTTAATCGCCTTTGCACCCCACTGCACGAGGGCACCTAGGAACGGAACAAGTGAATCGAAACGTGTATGTATTCCCGCGTTTACGGGATCACATTCACTGTGTTAGAGCATCACGCAGCCCTTAATTCCATCTCAGCGCATATACATAGGTAATTGCATTATACATGGCGAACAATAGATACGAATCATAGCGATACACATACTTACCTTTGTTGACGTGTATCCCACCAAGTCAAGGAAAATCACAACTTAGGCGAACTATCGTAATGGAGGCTTCACAACTGCATCCAATAAATGTTTAGTTTCCCGATGTAGGCCTATTTCGTTTCTGTTCGACGAAAACGTTTTCTGATGAGTATTCTAATTGTAGTCACCCTCTTTTTCAGGAGTTATCATGTATCACCCCACAATCGTTGGAAACGTGTCGATTCCTTCAACACTAGGATGAATTATTTTTTCTCGAAATCTAGAATTGCCGAATCACAGTCCTCTGAAATACAATGAGTCCCTCTTGGTATATCTATTGGTGCAACGAGTATAATGCTCGTTTATACAAGATCGTTCTCTCTAACGTCCCAGGCGGCAGCCACTACTGCCTTTGAATAATCAAAGCTTCACAAGAGTCGCAAGCGCCACTCAGCGCATCTAACCACGCTCTGACCTGGTATGTTGCCGTAACTGTCCGTGATTAAAGCTTATAGCAAGTCGAGGAGACACCTGCTGAACTGAATATATCTTGGTCCATCACATCGCGCTGTTTAATGATCGCGCTCGTACCCGGTTTCCAAAAAATACATGAACGGAGCCAAACGGTACGTAACCCCTCGATAGAGGACTATGCACTGTCGAGAGGAAAGGTACCTATATGAGCTGAAAATACAGGGCATTGGGTATTGATTAGTCAGTCACATTATCAGCTCTCAGAAGTTTCTAAAGATTAAAAACAAACAAATTCCAGTTAAAACAGACTATACAGATTCAACGGGGACGGGCAATTTCCAAGACGCTGCGACAAACTTCCGTAGTGGCAAAAATATCCCCAGAGGACGTCATTAATATGAATCTGTCAGTATCATGCATGTATCATAAATATTTAATAACGTGTCATTTTACTGATAACGCCGTCTTGAGGAGGTAGGACTGTATGCGATGATCTGTAGTAATTTGTCAGGACTATAGGGTTAGTTCAGGAATTAAGGTCAAATAAAAACAAGTATAAAACCTGGTCTAATTTCCGCTCATGAATCTTTCCGAGTTGACTTGGGCTAGGATTTCATAGATGTGGTACGTTGTGAATAGAGGAGTAAATGTGGGATAACGTGAAAAGGTCATTGATATCTAGAAAACTCAGGTATTAAAGAAAATATTCCACGAAATTCGTTTGCAGTGATGCCGCACCAATGCCGCATTGGAGTACAGATGTTGTTGGCTCTTGACTTCTGCAAACCATTATATAGTTACGATATACCCTGGCAGAGTTTCCGGGTCCACTATGACCCGGAATGTTCCGCAACGAAACTAACCTCATTTTTGTGTATGAAACTTTCAGTAGCTTTGACGAAGCTACGTCAGTGTAATTATTATTATTCAGTTTTTTTAATCATGACAATTGCCCGAAGACTACCGCTTGGACCTTCGGGGCACTAAAAACCCATGCACTTCCTATCCATGTTCCCGGATCCGCCCATGTATAATGTTTCGCTGATCCATTTTAAAATCATTAACGGATAATCTTCCCGATGACCTGTTCTCTGTACACTTGAAAATGTATTGTAATTACACAACATTGTGTAAAAGGTAAAGTTAGACAAATTGTGCAGATTATACACAATGATTGTTTAATTGGTTACACAACACCTGCTAGTTACACAACATGTCTAAGAGTTGGGGTAAAAGGAATACCAACTATCTCGTCTTTATCTCATGGAAATCTCATCTCTTGTCACTGAAATTTGCTCCTTAATTCACCGTTTTGCGAACATATTGCTGTGTCGACCTACGTCCCTCTGAACTTCTCCAGATTCTGACAGAAATAATGATTCACTGCCTGTTTGCGGCATTTCATAAACGAGCGTCGTGCGACGCCTCTGTGAAAAAGTTGATTGCCTCTCCGTTGCACGCGAGGAAACTAATCATAGGTTCATCATCCCACGTGGCTATAGCTCGTTATTAGCCTGTGCCTCCTGCGGGCGAAGTCGTACGCACGGAACTAGTTTGCTCTGTAAGCCAGCTTCACTAGTCACGAAACATTCTATCACAACTGGACATCGCCGGGCAGGTGAACCGCCAACATGTAATCCCACTTTCGATCCGTCAGAGAGTGACATTGTTAACTTTTTTTTATAAGAAGGGATAAGGACACAGGGAAGTGGGAGGTTGGTTCCAATACACACATCATGCTCCGAAATATGCAAATCTACAGTAAAATCAGTTCTGTCAGAAATTCGAATTGGCCATTGGGTGGGGTTTCTTATGGGGCGAAATTATGGTCTGAGAATGTTCGCTTTGTTCCGAAACGTGCAAAACTGCAAAGAAATGATTTACCCGAGTTTGAAATGGCTGCCGGGTTGAGTCGTATGAGACTAAAAAACAATCGCCATGCCTCGAAACCCGCAAATCAGCGGAAAAATTAGAAATTTCCAAAACATTTGGAACTCATCCGATATTTCGTAAGGGCGAACATGTGTGCAAAGTTTCGTGTCAATCGGACTTTGGGTTGGAGAGTTAATGCGTTGACACGAAAATCTTCCGGCGAACGCGGCGGCGGCAGCGGAGACGACGATGCCAACACATAATATCCCCGAAGTGGGGATATAATTACTGTCATATCAGGTGCCGGTACTGTGCATACTTCATGTTCACTTTCCAATGTATCCTAAACAACCTAGAACTATATGGGATGAATTGTGAGTTCGTTGTCTATAAATCTTGCCTCATTTCGAACATAGTCTACACTTTTTTCTTTCTTTTTTGTGTGTGGATGAGCATATCCGGGGCACTGGATTATATCCAACCCGACGTTATGCCGTGTACCACGCACAATGGATATGATGGGAGTAGGTCAATCTTCGAGATCCTTGTTATGGTGAGGCAGGATACCAAACCATCGCACCGTGGCTGCGTGAGTTTTTTTTTCTGTTTTTTTTGGCTTTTTTTTTACAGCGCGCCGTCCTGAAAGTGAAAACTTCATGAGCATCCCAGTTTTACTACTATTGTGACATCGTCGCCATTGTTATTTTGGCTGAAAACGTGAGAACGATGGCAGTGTTTCACGGCGCGATCACAGGGGTCGGAAAGAGGCGTGCTCGTGAATCTTTTTTCCCCACTCTCACTTTCTGGGGGATCCTCGTACCGCAATACAAAGACCCCCACTGTCTTGGGCCCCAACTTTCAGCAAGTGCTTGTCCTCGTAGAATATTTGCCAGTTCTGTGTATTATACGTGTATATCCCCACTTTCTATCAAGGGGTCGGGCGATGGCCGCGCCCCTGTTTCATCATCACCCATTCATAATATCCATTACGTGATCGTGTGTGCAAAGTTTCATATGGATCCGACAAATTACTAGGGATTATTGTACAAACCTATCAGTCAGTTTCGTTGGAAAAAAAAAAATCAAGATGACCGCCGTCAGAGTAGTGTTGCGACGCTCACATTCGAACTCATCCGCGAATACTTAAGGGCGAACATGTGTGCAAAGTTTCGTGTCAATCGGACTTTGGGTTGGAGAGTTAATGCGTTGACACGAAAATCTTCCGGCGAACGCGGCGGCGGCAGCGGAGACGACGATGCCCACATCCGCCCATAAATCCCCGAGTGGGGATATGAATACCAATACAGAAAACACCTTAAGGTGCTTCCCGTGAGATTATTCGGAAACACTGTCTCACCTTCGTCGGAATCCCGGCCATGAAAGAGTGAGTTTGACTAATCCTTTGAGTTATCCGGTTGTCCTCCATCTACGATTAATTCGTCAGAGCGGTTGATGCGATTTGTCGGATTTAGTAAAAACGCCTCATTCGTTAAAATTGGAACACTTCATGTCATATAGACTTCAATTTATTGCTCTGCAACGGTAATATTTTTAACGGAATTAACGGCTGAATGAACATGAGCGGATACGTCAGCATGAAGTTGATTTGCTTACCCCGAGGGACCCCTATTGATGACGGCAACTATAGCCAGAACAGCAGGATCTGCTAACGTCGGACGGAGGTGATGTGTAAGGCTAGAATTCCATAGATGCGTATGCGATGTGAAAAATCGCCAACTTACTTGCACTGAGCGGGGGGTAGAGTTCGTATATGCCCTATTTAGTTTTGCCAAGGTAAATACTGGTTCCACAGAAAGAAAAAAAAAATTAATGAAGGCAAATCAACACTGAATAGGGCGAAGTAAGCACATGTACCAATTGCGTATACGGATGCGTATCACACGGAATGGATAGATGGGATATTTTCCTTCAAGAAGCCAGCAACGACAACATGCATGGGCTGCTGCATTTCAATGGTCTTCGCATAAAGTAAAAAAGGGTTGTCTCTCCGAAAAAAACGTTCATTCTCGTGAATATGTGATTTTACATCCAGCCCGGACACGCGAACGCTCGAATGGAATCCCGGTCATGTCGGCGTTGTGCGCGGCTCTTCGGGCTTATTTTCCCGATACTTTGAGGTTTTGTTCGGGCTTTCGTTTTGGGTTACCATGAGTTTTCTAATAAATAAAATAAAAATTCCTATGTGATTGGATTACGTTCCTGGTTTCTCTCAGTGACTTGTTGTTATTCTCTATTCATTCAACTCGTTTCCCGCCACTCTGAGGGTTTTTTTCTTTGTTCTTCCCAGTTTTTAATTAGTGTCTTTTTCCCTGCTCTGCTTGTTATGATTCTGTGAAAATACCTTAGCAATTAGGGCCGTAACATTTGAGTCTTGATATGAATATTTTCCCTTTAAGCTTTCTCTTGTTCTTAATTCTGTTCTTCCGCGTCATACCGAACTACCTCCGTCCCGTTCACATGTTGCATAGCCAGATCACTGCCTTCAGTGGTTTGAATATATTAGGAATTTAGGAATATATAAATAATAAATATATGGAATCCAAGCCTTGGACCAGGATTCCATTGACGTGAATGAGGAATGTGGCCGTGTTCACCTGTGGCAGATTCACGCGGGTAAGAACATACAAACTGTCTGATTAAGCTGCAAATAATCTGCGAGCTAACAGCAAATTCTGTAGCGGTAACTATTCACCTCGATAAAATAGGACGTACTCGAAGTAAGCGCAGTTTTCATGTGTACCAGTGCGGTGTCGATGCCGCATCACGGCAAATTGATTGCCGTAAATATTTTCCTCATAAAGCATTTTACCGTGACGGTCCTTTCTCACATAGGTTACTGGGTACGTGTGGACCTCTTAACCATACAGTTTATTCCAGCATCGATGGAATCCGAAACTCAGTCTGTAATCGAGGATTACCCATCAAAGTAGCGTCGCCATCAAAAGTTTTGAACGAAAGCCCGCCCGCTAATAAACTAAACTAGACTAAGTAGAAAGGCATCTGCATGCAGCCCGATACGATTTCTATTTTCTAGAAACTAAAACACGAATTTTTGCGAAGAAATATCAGGGGGTCATTGACATAAATCCACACTTGCATGACGGTTCTCTATGGTATCAGCTTTGTATGAGCTGAGTGTGCGTAACCGTGACCAGAATATCGGACGCGAATCTGAAACATCTGTTCTCATGTAAAGTAACTGTCATGAAATTACATGTACCGGTTTTGGTATGAAGTTATCAATTATTAATATAACGAAGCCCTTCATACCGCTTTTGCATGGTCTACGTATTAGTTATTTCTTGGTGGTTGTTCGAGCCTTGCGTGCGTTTAGCTTTGGTTCCATTTGATGCGTTTACTTTCGACATATATCAAAACGTTTACAAATCAATAGCACCAAGTTTATTTTCTTAATGATCCTATCAGAGGGATGAAGTAGGCTGTTTTCACCACCCCTTAGAGACATAGCCAGTTGTGGTTGTAAGTGAGCATGCTCACTGCGGAACAGTTCATGAATGACGAGATCCCCTCATAGCAATATCGTTAGGGCTTATTTTTAAACTGTCACCACTATTTGAAAACGCACCAATTCATCCCATCTTTACGGATGTTATTGTATAAATATGGGGGAATCTTAAAGTTTTGTGTTGGCAGGATCCGTGATATTCGGCAGTGGAGTTTTCGAAAGATCGTTCTGCACACTGTACGTTCAACGTCGAACTGCTGTCGTTCCCCCCTCAGATCTTGACACCTATTATTATCATCTCTTATAAGACAACTGCATGCATGCTTGGATGGAGACTTCATCGTGGAGAATGGGAACTGTATCTATAGGCCCACCCCTCCCCCCCCCCCCAATACGATGTTCCTATGTGAGTTATTGGTCTTCAAAGTTCGGGCCATAATGGCAGAGGAGTTGGGGAGAATCCCAATTTGTCGCATGACATGACCTCACACCTACGACACAGAAATCATGTTAAGTATTTCATTGTTTCATTTTTGTTGAATCGGTCAAAAGTTCTGTTGTCTTTCCTCCCCAAATTAACCATCAACACCTAACCAACCCACTCCTCTTCCATAGACTAGTTGATTGTGAAATGTGTGTGAATTAATGTGTGAATTTCAGGGTTGCAGGGTTGTGCAAGTATATGGCAAAATCATTCCTTGTTGCCTAATACTATGCTCTTTTACTTGCGCCATACACATGCACAAACTTCAAAAGACTGTAACACCGTAACAAAAAGTCGTATGAACGTCGGTTCTGAACTGACGCATTCAGTTTCTCCTCTACCTACTATATTAGCCTCTTCATAATTTATCCTGGCAGTTGTCCCTTAACTGCATGGGCGTCAACAGGTGGGGACGGGGGGACATGTCCCACCCACTTTCAAAGTGGGGTATAATAGCGTTTGTCCCCCCACTTTTCCGGACCGTAATAAAAAATAATAGGCACATGCCTAATTTTGTATCACTCTAAACTGATTCAATTTTGTCTAACAAAACAATAATCGCGTTGGAAATTGTCTTAAGTCCACTAATTCCAGGTGTGACCCCAGGTGAAGATCTGGACCCGACTAGGGCCGACGTGGAAGGATTACCCATGTTTCATACTGGGTTACCGAATTTTAAATCGAATAGCCAAAAGTGCATAATTTTTTCAAGTGTTTCGCGCGCATGGCGTTTTTCTTCAGGCGTGAAGAAGTATTATTTTGTTCACTCGATTAATTTTAGATCCTTGGGGCAGACTGCCCCCCCCCCAATGTTTCTCAGATGAAAAAATCGGGCGAAAAAAATTCGTGCAACATTCGGGAAGGAAAAAAGCAAAGTGAAAAAAAATGCCTGAATTTTTTGCAGACTTTTCTGATAAATGCCCGGAAAACATGGCATGCCTAGGTAGTTTCCAATGGCTGACTTGTAAATTTGGGTGAAGCTTTCTGCTCCCAAATTGGAGTGGTTCCGTACGCCTGTGCTTTTCCTTCGATCCCACCAGAGACCGTTCGGTAGACCCCGGGATCACCCAAACAGAGCCAGAGTAGAAAAGGTATTACAAAAAAATACCATGTGTGATACTCGGTAAATCATCTTAGTATGCACAATGACAACTTTTTTGTCTGTCTTTCACTCAATCACCATGTAATGGGTGCTATTGAGCCTGGCAAGTGCCGTTTCCGTCGATCTGGAGGGTATGGCAATCTGAATTTTCTTCGTTCGCTTCGCGTCAACCGATGGTGGCGCTCCGCTCAGTTGGTAATTTGCATTCGATGTGTCCCCTCCACTTTTCGAAACGGTTCGACGCCCCTGCTTAACTGTAACGCCGACTGGTTCATAGAGATTCATAGCAGGTTGCACACTGAGAACACAGAGGCCAGGTCGGTCAATCGCCTACATACAGTAAGGCCAACTGGATTGCTGCCTAATTCCCTTATATACTTCTTACATTGAACAGAGAGCCACAGACCCCAACAGAACAGTAAAAGCATATAGGCACGGATCCTTCGCCATTGTTAAATCCCAGACATTAGACATTGAACTATAGTATACAAACAAATTATGTTTACGATTACAAGTAGCCACATGAGACGAATGCTTGAACACTACTTTTCTACGTGACATTGCGTGAAATTGATGACGGACTTGTATCGAAGATGCGTAATGTATATGTATTGCGTGCATGAAAATACGTATAACGTTAGAACACGTATGTTGTCTTGGTAGAAAATTGCGAAGTTATCAGTGAGAGTATTAGCTGTGAGTCAGCTGTCATCGTCTTACGCGTAATGTTATCCTCCGAACCAAGGAGGAGACTTTACCTAAATGGTGTTGGTAACTTTATGCGTGAATACTTACCAGAGTATTTTTTTGAAACTTTTTGCACGATCATGTGTTATGTTTTTTGTATTGCAGGTGACAACTGCCTAATAAGATAAGATATATATACACACACGATATATTAGGCTGAAACGAATAATAATAGTGCCCCGTATTCAATGTTTGAAAATAAAGTTAGGGCTGACTGTGTTGCGGTGCTATGAAACTCTTTGTGAAAATACAGTGATCATGGATTCTGATTCATTACAGAGAGTTGATACTCTGTTAACTTGTTTTATTCGCTGGAAGGTACGGTATCGCCAAGAACGCACATATCAGGTCGTGGTGCAGTTTCGTTGCAGCAGTTAGCCATGCGTTTTTATTCGTCACCGACAAAAACTACGTCGAACATTGAACCGTTTCCAGCTGTAGCAGATTTCAGCGATCGGATGACGGTAGTTCATCATTACCGTATTTTCCCCAGAATTGCTCTTCACGAAGAAACTAAACATATCCAATAGCAAGCGTTTCGATTACTGTGAAATCGAGCGGTCTTAATCTCTCCAGTGTAACTCATCCCTAGTGCTGCAGGGTCTTACGACACGTGTCTCCTGGTTTCACGAAACTAGCATTGAGCAGTAACTCGATCTTTCACAAGGAAACTAATGTAACAGTATTATATCCAGCCTATACACATATCGAGTGTACGTCCCCGTGTAGGCATATTAGAGAAGCTACAGGCATTGCCCTATTTCTTGTCCTAGGACATGCCTTGTATATGTTAGATCCGCTGTCTGGCAATTTATCAAATCATCTTCTAAAACCACAATTTTATCTCCACCACAAAGTTATATTAATATTCCCTCCTACTATTCACTTGCAGATATAGAGCAGGGGATAACGGCGAAACAAGCATTTTTTCTTGGTGGAGTGTGTCAGGAAAACACGGCCTGTAAAATGAAGAAGCTGGAAAAGATTCATCGCAAAGTGGCCAGATTCTTGAACGGTTCACTTTCAACAAGGCCCCTGTCACATCTTGCGTTATTTCCAGTTATATCATTCTTGTAAAAGGGTCAAATAGCCTATAAAACACTGATAAATTAGGAGTTTAAGGAAGCTCATGGCTATCAGCCCTGGATACTTGCCAAATAGCCCCCCGAACTGAAGGCCATGGGGCGGATTTACTCAATAGTTAGTTTCAGAAAGACCCATCCGGAATCAGATTTGGCCTAAGGATGATGAAATGGAGAATTATATTCGTCCGTGCAAAGTACATTTGGTGACCTTCTTTGACTTCCTTTTACCTCATTTGACCAAAGAACCTTGTGACCTTCTGGGTCAGTTCTTGGTAAAGACCAGACCAGTCTTGTTGCAACGAACCAAGTAGTCAATTGCCCGGCGTACTCTAAAACACTCCTATCACATGCTATCCCCAGTTATGCCCTCTGTAGAAGGGTGAAATAGCCTCTAAAACACTGATGATTTCAAAATCTTTATATATCTTTCCAAACGAAACATTTTAGGGGTTGGCGTAATGGAGAATGTTGTTTGTAGTCTTTTGCCGTTCTACAGCGTCTTCAGAATAGCGCTGCCCGCGTTATTTTTAACGCAAGCAGGCGAGTGAGTGCAACCCCCTTTATTAATGAACTTCAATGGTTGTCGATTCCCAAGCGTACTGTTTTTAAGAATCTGGTTCTTGTATACAAGTGTCTAAACAATATAGCGCCCTCTTACGTAAGTTGCCATCTGCAAAGGTACGTCCCAGGGCGTACTTTAAGGTCATCGCATGATCGTAACCGTTTGGTGATTCCAAACCGTAGGATATGCTCTCGGCGATAGGTGATTTAACTACTACTCTGTCAACGCGTGGAATAGCTTCCTCATGATGTGCGTTCCGCGGCATCATTGTCAATTTTTAAGAGGTTGCTCAAAACCCATCTGTATTGATTTTGCTTTTGTCCACGCTGTGATGCTTCTGTGAACAGCGTTCTAAATGTCTATTATTATTATTATTATTTATTTTTTCTCATTGTTTTTCACATGTCAGTTCGTACAATAAAATGTTGCCTACCTGACCACAGGCAGGGAAATCAAACGAGGCCCTGCGCTCCTGGCTATTAACTCTGGATACTTGCCAAATAGCTCCCAAAAGTGGAGCCACTGGTGCGATTCTACTCGTTTAGTTAGTTTAGGAATGACCCAGCTGAAATCAGGTCTCTGTCAATTTGTTAAAGTAGAGTCACCATCAGTCAAACTTGCTGCCGACATCCAAATGGCCTTCGACCTCGCATTAATTGTTCTTGTTAGCTACCCTTTTAAAGTGTTTTTCCATTTCCCTGAGAGAGAATTATTGTCATCGTGTCCTCAGGTCACAGTGTCCTTCTTTAAACAAAGTTTTCACATGTCACTGTAGTTTTGTACAGTGAAATATAGATCCTTCGCAGGCTTCTTGTCTTGGACACAATGTACCGGAATTTGAAAGATGGGGCATAGTCATTGACTCCCCAAGATCTTACATTTTCTTAACAGTTTCGTTGTAAATCAGCTGAATATTCTGTGTAGAAGTGTATTGGGCAGCGAATGTGAAATACAACCTGAGCGAATGAAAATTTGGCAGTTACTGACTTCCAACGAGAACCTTGAAAGTCTATACAATGCTAAGGCCATATGAGGTTGTTTACTTTCAGTAATATAATAAAATCAAAATCTCATTAAACCTGTGCATGTGAGCTACAAGGTATCCAAACAGAGAATAATATTTCGTAAGGTTTTATGCAATGCAAGCACCACACATTATTGACACTTAACTCTACATTCCTACTTTTACACTCTCTCCCTCCTCTATGAGGTCTTTCGAACCCATTTTTCTTTCTTATCTGGCCCAGGGGCTCAGTCATCCGGAATATCCATATTGCTACATACAGGGAACACAACTTCACCCCTGGAGCCTTCCTGCCTTCTTATCCAGGCCATTAATGCTAGGATAAGTGGTCAACATTACAACCAGCACCTGTGGGAATATCCTATACTAATTGGCAAACATTTCTATATCCCTCAATCTCCTTTTTGATTGCTTCTGTAAACACAACAGAGCTGGCTTCAACCACATAAACCTCTGGGATTGCATCATCTGGGACTGACCTTGAAATTGACAATGACCAACACCTGTAGGCCTAGGCTACAACTCAGGGAGTTGTAACATGGACTACCAGTCAGTATTAGTATGAAGATTTTCAATTCCTTGTACCAATATTGATACCGAGTGCAGTGCTATGGGCGAATAAAATACCTAGTCGAGTTTATTCATCTACCTGTCTGCGTAGACTAATATTCAGACGTTAGGAGCACCCTGACAAAGTGTTATTTTGTTAACGAGGAATGGTAGTAGCCAAAAATCACTACGCAGTGCTGCGTTCTTGTTATCATACTCTAGGGCCCTTTGATCGACTGCGTAGACGTTGCTACAACGCGGATTTGACGGACCAGCGCAAGAAACAACGGTGAGATTTGGGTGAATAACGAACGGATAGTGCCACACGGTCGGCGTGAAAAGAAGCATGGAACTACACCTCGTGCTTGAACAGAGAAGAGCAATCTCAAGATTCAAGCGTAGGCGAATACTGTTATTGTTAGGACATGACGTGAGCCGTTTACAAGCTGTTATGTATGCATTCTCTGTGATTATAATTATCATAATTTTTATATTAATAAGGTTTTCATTTATAGGACGCATTCCATAAACAGATCTCAAAGCGCTTTACACAGAAGATGGGACTTCAATGAGTCGTCAAGTTGTCACTGCGAACCTTGAAGCAAAGATTCGCGGATTGAGAGACAGCACTGAAAAGGACTGGTCACCATAGTGTTGAGTTCGGGAAGAGCGTGGGTGACTTAGCATAGCTTGGGGATGACGAGCGAAGACATCGGACTGTTGAATTCAGTTCAGTGGTGTAGATCGATGTCATTCCATGGAGAGCCTATAGGTGAGGAGAACGATTTTATACTCACTTCGCTCTCGGATGGTGAGCCAGTGGAAATCGCAAATGATTGGAATAATTTGCTCATATCTGCTGCTGCGTGTCACCAAACGGACTGCGGAGTTCTGAATCCGCTGCAGGTTCCCAATATCCATTCCAGGCAGTCCATGAAGGAGGCTTTTGCAGTAATTTGACCTCGAGGTCACGAAGCATGTACGAGGCGCTCGGTTGTAGACTGGTCAAGGTATTTAGGAGGACAGCCAATTCTGTGAACAACATAAGAGGCTGCCTGCGCAACAATCATCAAGTGAGCATCAGTTTTGGAGTCGTCGAGCATTAGTTTGCTTTGAGTAAAGCAAGTCTTAATGTCCGAGTCACACGAATCCAGCTGGGTGGGTGTATGGCTTCTGTCATCACGAGTAAGAATCAGGTATAGGACTATGTATAATCATAGTCGACCCATTAGCTGTCATCACATCACAATGAGGTGCGGCTCTAGAGCGTGAAAAGCTGGGGGTCTGTGCATAATGGAGTGCTTCCAGAAAGGAGATGGATATCGTGACTGTGGTTGGCGGTCAGCAAAATAGGATGATAGCCACTGAATAGCACGTTGGTGATGCCATAGCGCTGATTGAGACGTTTGATCAGGATTTGGTGGTTAGATGGTGTCAAAAGAAAATGGATAGTCGAGCATGACAAGCACTGCTTCTTTGTGGATCGTCGTTGGCACGCAAGCGGTCATTTTGCACTTAGAGTCTCGGACAAGTGCAGTCTCAATATTATCGTATTGCCAGTATTGCTAGGAAACCATTCAGGTATAGCGTCAAGGTAGGCGATTAGCTGGAGTGGACAACCTACACGTTTTCAAACACCCTCCCACAAACTTCAATTTTGATATAGACGATAGCTTCTTGGAAGCGTCTGATCAAAATTCCCACTTCCAGAACCGGTGTAACATAGACTTGTGGGACGTGTCCTGTAGACAATGAAGTGTTTACAATAGTTGAAACAACCGGAAACCGAGAGTGCATTGGGGGCAAGGGTAAAGTGAGCATGGAGTGGTGTAATAGTTTAGTTGAGACAATATGAAATGAAGTCAGCGGATTTCTGCATGTGTCGGTGAGGTTCATAGACAATAGGAGTGACTCACCTCTATCGAGATCGTTGATAAGTGTAAGAATTCCCTTTGGAAGTACCTGGCGAACTCATCTGCGAGAGATTTCTTGCAGTCACGGTCTGGTAGCACAGAGGATAGAGCAGGTCTAGAGATCCGATCGATGAATCGGGAATAGAGTCAGTCATTGCATTCAGGTAATTCACCCTTGTAATATTTGATTTGGTCGATCATTTCCTGGTACGCCCTGGCCCAGTCGACGAAGCGCTGTTTGAGGATTTCAAGACCGGACTGTTGCCGTTTCCTCTCAAGAGTGCACTCCAACTGTTTTGCCTCCCTCAACCTTCCAGTCTACCATGGTGACTGGAAGGTTGATATCGATAGCGGCTACATACCCACAACTAGCCATGCTCTAATGGAATTCATCGCATCCAAGTTAATAGCGATACCGAGTATCGTGTAAACAGGAAGATGTATGGTCGTCTAAAAGTGATATGATTACAATATTTTTCACACTCATTTTACACATGTGCTCTTCATTTCATATGCAAGACGGCAAACTGCAGTGGAAAAAGAAGGGAAATATCGGAAAACATGTAACAAAACATTGTCTCTCTGCATGGCGTCTGACAAATTGATAAAACGAGGTAAACAGGTGAACCGTGTGCATGTCGACTCCTATCAAAAGAAGGATGAAGCATTTCCACAGGTTACTATTTGAGGATGATGACGGCTCCATTTCTCGTCAGTATGATCTCTCCAGTCTTGACGAGGAGAAACGTGACTGTCACTGCGGATTTCTCTCAGGGGAAAAACCTCAAGCAGACTAATCCCAGGACCGACGCGCGAGACTTGAAATAAAAATATTCCTCTGAGTGAGATGAGTTCTTCGGAGCCAATTGAAAAAACCATCGAAAAATTCGGGTGTAATGGAGTAGGCTATAAATATAGTCCCTTCATCAGCTCGTAACCTGACATGAAGGAATGCTGCTAAACGATCACATACAGACATAGCAAGTCGAAAAGCATTTCAATTTCTGAAGTCGGGAATTATTTTGGTATGGGTTACACACGACGAGAATTACACTATCCGTTTGCAAGGCTATGTGACTGGAAGGCGGAAAAAGGGATGAGTATTCCTCACGGGGGGAATACGAATATTTTATTCTGTAGAGTTTGTTTTTCCTGCACACCCCTACCTAATTTGCCGATGCTCTGTGTCGTTTCCATGTTACGGCTCCATTCTATAGGCCGCAATGGCTTATTCGTTATACAACTCATACAATAACCGCTCAAGTGGGACCGTTAGGAGAAATCAGCATGAAATACTAATTAGGCTGACTCCATAGATGCGGATGCCGGTATTGGGCGGATTCATTGTGCGTATCGAACTGAACCAGAGCCCTAAATGAGTGCGGTGGTTTGCCCAGATAGAGGACAAGTTCCGAAACAGCAAAAAATCATCTATATAGAATGGACCAACACTGAATAGGCATTTTTTGCGCTCTACATGGAGTCTTATCATATTATCATGCTTGAACCACCTAAATGGGATCAGGATAGGAGAGAAGGTGTCACTACCACCTGTACCACAGTGTAGGCGATATGTGAGAACGTACACATACACCTTGTAAAATTTGTTACAAAATAGGCGAAACGTTTGTTTTTACCTATCATATTGTGTTATTCGGGATATAATTCTAATGACCACATGGTCTTGTCTTCGGCTGATCGCGTTCATATTAGTATGTGGAAGTCGAGGTGGGGGAGGGAGGATTATGCCCATCACTAAAAGAATAGCGTCGTAACTAAAGCCACGGGTGATTAGGTATAAAGGTTATTGCTATTCAGAATCGTTGTGGTCCCAATACAAAAAAGCTTTGTCTGGATCGGTAGTTGTTAGGTAGATAGTGAGTATTCGAAGGGAGAAGCGACTACATCCGGAGGTAGCTTGGGGGATTAGATTTGTCACAGTCGTTCCGCGCAACTGGCTCCAGTTATAAACAGTTAGGATAACTACCTGAAACTTGCCAATAACTCAATTACAGGTTAACACAGTATGGAAAAACGTAATCACTGCAAGCATCGACCAATGTTAAATACTTAAACAGCAAGAGGCTGCAATTAATTAGGAAACGACGGTTTGGTACCTGATGGTCCGCAGACAATGTTTTTTCAGTCTGTAGTAAAATAACGATCTCTCGAACAGACGAATCTCAGAATTCTCCCAAACAGGAGAAACCCCCAGACTGAATGTATATGCTAATGCAGCTAATGCTGAAGGGTTGAAAATTTAAAAAAGAAAAGCTTACCCCAACATCGCTTCTTATTCCCAGGTGGGATATATTAATTACCAGTCACCTAACGGTGAGTGCTCGTTCGTGGGTAGCGCTCGAACGAGAGGAATTATTACCTCTTTCACCAGTAGCTGCAAACAGGGAAAGCCAACACATTGGGCGTTCCGTGAGCTTCAAGTTAACCTCTAGTTAGCAGTTGCAGCTAGTAGCCTAGTTCAAGTTGAAGGCGAAGTGTCACGAAATATTTGTTCCCTTAAATCGCCGATTTTATAAATGGGGGAGTCAAGGACATTTTTTCAAATTCCCACAAATAGTACAAACGTCGTCGTGTAGGACGAGACACTGTGTGTATGTTCATGATTCTCCCAGTATTTTGAATGGTTCAAAATTGGACTCGATTTTGGGTTTTGTGATTCCTAAAACATTTGATTACACAGCGAAGCCTTCGATTTGTTTGTTTTTTTTTATTCCAAAAATTTAATTACACAGCGAAAGCCTCGATTTGGTTTTTATCTTCTATTCCTAAACATTTGATTACACAGCCGAAGCCCATTCATCTCCGAAGTTATGAGATAATGTCACGAATGAGGAGCATTCGCACAGCGACCAGAATAAAAACGCAAAATATCGGACACAACATCTAATCGTCATCCGTGTTATCGTCTATTGGCACATCATTAGTTATGAATTCCCCGCACAACGTGTCCCGCCGGTTCGACGCCATATCGCCGTTTTCCATTGTGGACACTCGTTTGGTTGTTCGACTACAACACGCATGCTTTTCCGCATTATCCCAACTGATACCCTTACATGAAGTTATTAATCCGAATCCACCCTCTACGCCATTGCAATCTCATTTCAAGAATGTTCCTGGCGGCGTTCACGGTCATTGGGGGACACATTCGTGGCGTCTATCGTTATTACTTGCCGACTGTAACGAAGCTACTATATATTGTAGGAGTTATTCCCCGTGCATATCCTCTAGAGTATCATTGCTCGAGAATCAATGGCGTCGAAATATCCAAACCTGCTAGATAATCTGATCATCAGCGCAGTATGGCTGAATTTAGGGTCCCAAAGGCGGAGGGGGATTTAATATTCAATTTCCAACCTCAAGGCCAATGTCTGGTTCAGGCTGGGGACAGGCGGGCAGCGATGCACTCACACAGGCTCAGTTCTCGGTATTCGCCTCTGGTCTGAGAGCTGAGAGTTTCAGACTAATAATTGATCCCAACTTCGGGGCTATTATGGTTCTGGCAGCGTCTCCGCCGCCGCCACCGGCCACCGCCGCCGCCGCCGCGTCTGCCGAAAAATGTTCGTGCTACACAAAACACTCAAACACAATGTCCGCGGATTGACACGAAACTCTGCACCAATGTTCGCTGTACTAAATCTCGGAGAGTTCGAATGTGGGCGTCAGCCGGACCACATGGGCAGCGGTCACTTGGAATTTTTCACGAAAACTGAATCGATAGTGTTTGCACAATAACTCCCAAGTGCCTTGTCAGGTCCATATGGAACTTTGCACACATATCGTCTAATGAAAATCTTGAATGGGTCGAAACGTATTGCGTCGCACGACTGCTCTGACGGCGGCCACATTTTGGATTTTAGTCAAAATATTTTTTTTTTAACATTAGGCACACATGATCGCGTAATAAAAGGTTGACGGCGGACATTTAGATTTTTTTGCGAATCTGAGTTGTTTTCGATTAATTGCGCCGTTTGAAGCATGGCGATCACTTTGAGACAACTTTGTTCTCGCCCCACATACGACCAAATCAGGCAGAGTGGCCACTCTGAATTTTTGCGATTTTTTTTTTTTTTTTTTTTGGCAGATTTGAACATTTTGCAATATGTCGGAGCATGGTGTGCTGCATTGGAACTAACCCCCACCACTTCCCTGGGTCAATAATCCTCTTCTGATTAGAAAACAGGCGAAAAAGGTCACCTCTGAGTGATCGCAAAAGTAGGGATATACACGGTGGCGGATTTACCCGCGGGTGATTGTCTAGTTATATTTGTCTTAACTGACATCACCAACCTCATTGTTGGTGCGGATTGGGCCATATGGACAACAATCACACGGTGCGGTATCCTGCGTTAATTCCTCTCCATATACGATTAAGTTTTCTTGATAAGATGGTTTTCAGGCTGTTTAGGAACTGCCTAAATCCGCGCGTTCCGTCTAGGTGCGGATTCTTGAGCAAAGTGACTAATTGAAACCGTTCAGCTCGCCCGGGGATTTCACCGAATGAGAAAAGATTGAAGCCGCGGTTGCCTTTTATGGAGTGAAGCAAAGATTGGGGTCGCTTAATTTAAGCTTTGGAATAAAAATCCTATGGTTTCGAATATCTTTCCTTCGAATAATTATTTGATTTGTTCAACAGGTATCGCCGCAAGGCTACCCCAGTAGTAAGTAACCTCAGTGCAGACTTGCAGGACCGGGGCATTACCCAACTAATGGTGATGAAACACAGCAAGCTGGCCTTATTTCCAGTAAGTTATCGTTGCCGAGGACTCCCGTAACATAGCTTAGGAGACTGGTAAAACTTCTTGATTGGGATTCATCTGGAAGCACACCGGTTTTGTATAAGAGAGGTCGTCTTAGTCGCTGAGTGACTTCATAAATCGATGGTCTCACCCGAGGCGAGTCCCTAAACGGCTATAAACCAAAATGTTACTAATTGTCATGGAAGACCAAAAATACAACTCAAATTTCAAAAAAAAAAGACCTGTAACACACCTTGTAGCACATCCTACTTGATCTCATATATGCAATTTCAAAAAAGTTTTCAGCTTTCAAACTTTAACGATTAATATGTATATTGTGGCTTACTAGATCAAAATACATGGTAATAGATGGGCATGCAAGTGCACACATAAGAAGAGGAAACCCATCCTTGACTTCTCAGTTATAAATACAGCATTCAATTAATCTAACGAGCAGATGTCCCAAACTACCCAAATTTGTGTTATTTAATATCAATATATATTATATGGTTGCCTGACAGATACAACGTTTACCTCACCGGAAACCAAAGTAGACACTGCTTGGTTCTAGAATAGTTATCCATATATTGATTGGTTATTCGGGCACTTACGTCAGCTTTGTCGAAGCGAATGCCCCTGATATACATTCAACAAGGGATAACCCACAAGGAATGGTTCGTGACCTGAATAAACTAACCAAGGTACAAAGACGCATCTGGTCGTACACTATTACATTGCAATGTAAGGCTGAATCATACCCGTTGACTATCACATTTTTCATCTCGGCAATCCACTCCAAGTGACAATTTTGATCTAAAAATTCTCCTATCGGTTTTATCCCGGGCAAAGTACTCTATGGAATTGCTCTCTTCGAGTAAGCCTATTATTATATTAATCGAATTTCAGAGTAAGTAAACCTCGTCGGTTAATTTTTGCAGTTTCTTAATATTAACTACCTGACTACCGGTAGTTGGTGAGAAACTCAATTCGATTGCCCCAATCAACAACCGCTATTGAGCTCATCCAACCCAATAATGGGAAGCTAGACATGCCACATGCCCAAATAATATCCGTTAGCTCCTCGTTGGCGAGTTTACAGATAGCCTAATATAATTTCTATAAATTAGCGCTGTCAGGAATTTGAGCTGGTGTCGACAGGCTGTTGTCTTGTTTGTTTCATCAATCCATCATCTGGAATAACTCCAATCTATCGATATTGTACGTGATTATAGACTAGATGGGTGTTGCGCGAATATGTACAAACCATCAATAGCCGGTTTCATGGAATTTGTATTGTACCTTTTTGGCTTTAAGTCAGTTGGTATTATATGTATTGGCTTTATCGGTAGCATGTCCCGTGTGTACGTCACACTACATTGAATACAAATAGCAGAGGCCGTTTGCAACGAGTGATGATTCAGTGTATTTCGTTTATTGAACACAAGCCAATAAATCATGTGAGTTGCAGCTGCAAAACAAGGAATCAGCGCTGTTGAATATAGGCCAAGGCCTATGAAAAAAAACCCATGTATTCAACATCATCTTCGCCTAAATCTGAACAATATTGGCTGACCAAATACCAATATATTCTCAACGTGCGAGTCACAGAATTGGGAGCGAGACAACTCCTGGTGTTTTTTCGGAATTGCTTTTCATTATCATTTCGCCGCTGTTGTTGTTTTCAGGGAGTTAATTTCTTTCGAAGACCCTTCGTATAGGTTTTAAGTTTCCAGTTTCCAGTGTTCAAGTTTATGTACCACTCTCAGCCGTTTGCACCATAGTCCAGTGATTACCTATATTAATAAACCTTAGAATATGAAAACTCAGTTGAATATAAAACAATCATTAAACCATTTGATTGAGTGCATGGGCATAAGTAACTGAAAAAAAAAATCGTCTGCCTGGTGGTTAATAGAATACAATATGATACAGACAAGATAAGAAAATAAAAAAGTGAGAAAAACGAGTAGGCAACCCGATTCACATCCTTCCACGTTGTGACATTTGTTGCTAGGGGGGGTTTTTCCTCCCTCTTTCATAATTTTCACCTTGCCCCGAAACTGTCGGGTAGGATGTTTCCCCTCTTGTCCCCCATACTTCTTCTTGTCATCCGACTACGTCTGTTATATGCTTCCGTGGTAGGAGTACTGTTGACCTGGTGGATTTTTTTCGGTTCATGAAAACAGGGAATGATCTTTGAAAAGTTAACCGGGCAAACTCCAGTTCTCAGATGTAAACGACTTGAGATCGGCACAAGTTCTTGTAGTTTTTCAAATCACAGATCCTACAAACTTCATCGACTTTGAAAGTTTCAAGGTATTCTCAATAGCGAATATCACGCATGAAAAGGACTTCAGACTAACATCGCCAAGCAAATCCTGTCGAAGTAATTCACGAGAAATAGCGCACCAAACATGGCAGATGCAGCAAAAAAAAACATTAAAAGTGGCAAATTACGGAACATTATTGACCCTCATTGATAACTACTGGAACGGGAATATAGGCTGTAAAGACAGACAAATCCAAAAAGGACTTCGGAAAGACGCCGTCATTGTAAATTTGAATTCAATTTCAGTACCTCATTAATTTCGATGTACCGTGGAACCGTTTTCAATCGTGACGTCATGTGAATTAGCCAATGACATTTTCCACTTTTCACCATGCGTTGCGGGAGAATAATGATCTTCAAAAGTATAAAGTAGCCACTCGCGCCCACAACCTGCGGTGCTTTATTTGCTGCCCCAAATTTGGGTTCCTAACATTTTGTTCATACTGCCTCTTTCTCCTCAAAGTAGTACTAACCACAACATATAGCACAGGCTTAGAAGGTGGTAAGTGCTGTCATATGTTAAGGGGTCAATGCTCCAAATTAATCTGGATGAATTTCTTACCACAAGGTTTAACGCGCATGCCCAACTCCTTGTTATACGCCAATGCGCCTTTATAAATAGAGGGCAGCAGAGCGTACCGGATTTTTTGAGAAGGGGTAAGCTGACTCAATATCGAAACGTTCCCATTGATAGGGCCAAGGCTGGTCTGAGTTCTAGGGGCAAAATTTCGAATTATAAAACTGCATGCGTGTGTCTAGGTTTTTCCCGGGAGTGAGACATTTTGGTTTGGGGTCTCTCAAATCACTTTCTGGGCAAAATGACTAACAACATTTTGGAATATTAATCTCCGGGCATGTCTCCAGGATTTCCCAGTAGCGGGAATATTTGAGCGGCTAAATGCACAAATGCTTAGTTTTTGCGTCAAATCACTTCTTGTGCTATTCGAATCGTTCCATTCAGTTTACTATATTACACACAATACAATACATACATATCCGAAGAATACTACCTGCACCTTTTTCAGTTCTGGTATCATTCCTATTCTCATTTGAGGTTTCCGGAAGATATTGAGATAACAGGCTCAGTCAGGAGAAAGTGTCATACCGAGGTATGGAAACATTCGACGATTATTTGAGATGTTTCGATATCGTCGGATTGCCGCCCCATCCAGTCGCGACGACTGAACTGTTATTTCAGATTTGCCACTTCGACATGTTTAAAGCGGGGGTGAAAGGGAGACACCCCACCTTCACCACTCCGTCGCAAAGGCCCTGCATGCCCACAATGTTGATCTGCTTCATTAGATCGTACATGACTGAATCATATAATTTTAGAGACCCCAAGTTTGCGGCTATCATACACACACTATACACTATACAATACAATACAATACAATACAATACAATACAATACAGTATGATACAATACAATACAATACAATACAATACATACAATACAATACAATACAATGCGATGCAATACAATACAATGCAATAGACGCAGGTAGATCTTGTACAACCAGACTCAACTGATTACGCAATGCTCGTATCATACCGTGCAGCCAGTGTATTGCACATGAGGTCTACAGTGACAGGGTTAAAATCCGGTCACCACATTCTACAAGTAGCTGAAACTTGCAGGACCCCCACCAAGTACCCGGCTCATGGACTCAGCACTTGGGTGTAGTCGAGACCGGATAACCCGAGACCAGCCTCACATCTTGAGTCTATACACTGTAGGTATATCGGTGTCGGTCTCGAAAGTCAACACCGAGACCAGTTATTCGAGAATAATTCAAGAAGACCGCACCCGGTCTCCGATTTCTACAACCCTGCCTACCCCATCTGAACAGCTTTTTACTCACGTTTCCAACTTGATTAACTAATAAGATGTTACTCACTCTTCTTTCGAATTTAAGAAATAGAGTTTTACCCCAACATAACAATTTGCAATGCGCCGAATCGATTAGGTGCGTCCATTTGACCGTCCGGGCAACTGCAGAGCCTACAGATTAGTGTGTCTACATTCATCGTTTATTGTTCGTATGTAAACTGCTCAAGTTTAGCCAATCAAAGTCCGAATTCTAAAGAATATAGTTTCCTTTATATTCCAACCAAATTAACGTACCGGCCGTGTACTTTGCCTGAACCAATTCATCAGGCGGCGGTTCGACCAAGGGCGTATGAATCGGATGCTATCCCCCCCCCCCCCCTCCCCAGTGATGAATGTGGGGCGGATCATCATTTCAACCCCCCTCTCCCCACTCCTCGAGTGTGAAAACCCCTTTTTATTTTTTAATGTGCACAAATTTCGCAATAATAATACTTTTTTTCGTCAATTAACACACATATTTACAACGACCGCCGTCCAAAATGAGACAGCCGAAATGGATATAAAAAAGACAGAGAGAGAGAGATTATCTAGACAGAATTGTTCAAAATTTCAAACCGACAATGCGAAATTCAGGAAAAGATGAGGCGAGGGTATTTATTTTAAGTAAATATAACAAAATTGTGCGCAAAAGTTTCAGCGCGCTTCGCACGCAATATCCTTATGTGATTACACGATGGCCACTACCACTGCCCCATGTGCTCAGCCCATTTGGCAGAAAAACATCACAAGATTCAGAGCCAACAATTTGCATCCAAAGACATGTGAAAATGCAAAATTATTTTTACGGTAGCCGGGGGCGGGGGAAGACTGAGCGTAACCCAGTTTTCGTAAGATGATATTTGTGGAAAAAATGACAAAAATAGTGAAAAAAAGATAAAAAAAAAACATGACCGAATCTTCGAATCCTATGCTGACTGGCCAAAATTTGTGATAAAATGCCCGAAAACACGCAAGAATTTTCCGCGCGGTACCAGTCTTCAGTGACCCACCTGAACAATTCGGGCAAGTTTTGTCGGCCCCTAAATAGGACTGGTCCCGATTGCCTATGTTGGCGGTCCGCTGTTAGGTAAGATTACACCAACTCCCAAAGAGAGCCTACTTACTGCCCATGGAGCTCAGTACAATTTGCAGAAAAAAAAATCGAGAGATCTGAGTAGCAAGTCGCATCTAAGGACGTGAAAATACAAAATCATTTCTGGACAAAGTGAGTGTTCAGGAGTATCATAATGCTCAACTTAACCGAGAGACCATGAATGAGCCCCGAGGGGCCGACATCACTTCACTCCAGAAATTATTTCGCATTTCCTCATGTCCTTATAGATGCGACTTGCTGCTCTGAATCTTGTGCCTTTCTCTGCCAAATCGAATCGAGGGCAGTAAGATTTTAAGTTAAGTCTAAATCTCACTTTTTAGAGGACCGCCGAATCCCCCCTCCTCACACTTTGTTTGCATTTCAGGTGGTACACACCTAGTAGGTGTTCGACGTTACCGCGTGTTGGTCTGTGCTTTCCCAGTGTCCTTCGTTCTCTCCTCTACAATGCAGGGATGCTTCTTCCACTGATACTGTCTACTGCAATCCCTTCTATGCGATGTTCCGTGGTCTCTATATTTGGGATTGTCTCAATTTCTAAGTTTTTATTGATCAACGGGGAAATTCCTGTCACGAAAGCGTTGCCTGATTTGTGACATTAAAATAATAATCGTTCGTCTCTCCACCATCACATAAATCAGGAAAACAATTACCGAAATGATTGGATGATAGTCACAAGAGAGAGACGGTATTTCAGTTGAAAAGATTCGCCGTGGTACATGCCCTGAAGGTGGAATCACGAATAGCTCGCACTGCCTGAATAGGAGGTATCTGATTGGCACTGATGTTAACCTTGGCCGCTAGGCATGGGCGGACGTGAAGCGCATAGAACGTCACTAAAGGCACCCATAGGATTAGAAGTGGTACCGCTCAGGCTGGCAAATATGCATATGAATGCAAATGAATTCTGTATTGGTTCAGAGAACAACTCAATAGTTCACTATGGGTACGGTATCAGAATCGGAAATAAGGGCGCTTGTATCACCCGCATTGATTTATTGAGACTGTGGAAACTGTTCAAGATGACACATCATCAGCTGACTGGATTCACTGGAAGATGGGGCATATGGTTGTACACTCGTGTCATGACGCGTCCGACCACTTCCTAAAGCCAGAGGGACAGATGTCCTCTTTCTCACATTTGGCGGTGAGAGTTATGAAGTCGCATGCCTCCAGATTCCTTCCTCTTTTGCAATCGTTTCGAACTAAGAAAAGTCGGAGTTGAGTCATAACCTATTGAGCCAGGATAACAGGCTAATTCTGTGCGCACTACTCTTTCTTCAGTGCGGTCCCGCGTCACAAAATATAGATATAAAGAGGCAATTGCATAGAGTGGAGGCCTCTCCTACAGGTTCCAACGGCTAAGTTATGCATATCCGTTTTGACGCAGTTTTCGCTATACGTTCAATTAGTGAATTGAATTGTACTGCTCTGACTCATTGGTGTGATATATACGGAACAGATTAGAAATGGGGCCAAAATGTTACCGCATCGATGGCTCAATCATAACAAGGCCATGGTCAACGACAGGGCCCCCACCTCGGAATCGGCTACTGATCGCGCACCTAGATGCGTTTGGTCTTGAAAAATTATCAACTCAACAATCTCCACTTTGTCTAAAGTTTAGCGCCCCAACGCCCCTCTCACTAAAATATAGAAGGCTATTTCTCAGCTACTGCCTATGTCGGAGTGGTAAGCTAGCGTAGCTCTTAGCATTCGGTTCGCTTGGAAATCACTGTCTTGCTTTATTCTCTTCCACAGAAATAGGCTGTAGATGTGTGTTCTCTGTTGTCGTGATGGTCCTAAAGGGCACATCCAGATTGTGTCATCTCCAAAGACGGGAAGGTAATGTGCTCAACTTTTCTTGATACGCTCCGATGTAACAAAAAAATAGTGCGTCGCTCAAACGGATTGACATGGCAGATTCAGAAAAAAGGCCTGTCATTTCCGAGGATGTCAGGGGAAGATCAGATGGACTTCGTCCGCTCCGCCCCAAACGACGGTGGCGTTTCGTTTTTTGGTGTTGTTCATGGTGTACTGCCGATGGGACAGTCCCTCGTTCCATCCTCTAGACGCAAAGTTCACGAAATACCACAGTAGGTGGCAACACACACGAATCTTTGATGGACACTTCTAAGTGTTAGTAGCCTGATCGACGGTAATGGTTGAAACGCCCTTTTATCTTTGTTACAGCGCCCGATGGCGTTGAAAACGCATGGAATACCTTGCCATATTTTAAGGGACTAAGAAATCATGAAATATTTCGGCAGGCGCGTCATGTTGGCCGAAATTAAGGAGTTCGAGCGATTACGTAATCGTTATGACGTCAATATAACCCTATGATCCGAGGTCATATTGTCGAAAAAAAAAAACAACAACACTTAACAACAACAACAATAACAAAGAAATAACAAAACAATAACCCAACAACAATAACAACAACAACAAGTCGGAGCACCAACTGTGCCCCGACGTGCCACAGTCGTTAGGCTTGCACGCACGTCGTACGTGGCGCATGCTAGGCATGCATACTGCGCTTTGGTAATGTATATACAGTGCGGGAGTCGAAGGCATTACCAGGACATGGCGTTACAATTACCGCCGCGTCAACCGAACGTGACTTGCATTTTCTGCAAGTCTCGACTTATGAAGCGGTTAATAGTATATTGTAGGCTGTAGACTACGGGTGGTGACCTGGACCAAGGAGGATGAGTGAAGGCTCCGACATTAGGCTTAGGTTAGCCTAAAGTTAGGCCCTCAGCTTGCGCCTAGCCGGGCGACATAAAAAATTCACATTACAAATCTACAAAATTAGGTTACACAGTCGCCGCCACAAAGAATAAAATGCGCCTAAACTACTATCCAGCCCAATCTCATGCGCGAAGCCTTACTAGGATTATATTATTGTAATGAGTGAAGTAGAATAGAGTTTGAGTAAATGAATAGGCTGGCTTGGACTTGCATAAGGTTGTTTGGCCCATAATGTGTCTCACATCACTGCCATTGTGAAAAACAGGATGTAGGGTGTGACAGCAGGCAAATGATGACCAATTTGAAAGCCGACCTACCGTCTATTGCCTACGCTATAATCTTTGCTGTGGAGTCACCTAAAGGCTGAACAAATTTTCCATTGTGGCGCACCAGTAAAAATATTGTAGCTTGTCTTTCAATTACTTTACTTTACATGTAAGAAAATCACAACAAAGCTGATTTAGTTCTGTTTTTTATAACTCTAATGATTTTGTTTCGGCTGACAATGTAGTCCGCGTAACATTTACTTTCCACGTGAGAAAATCCCCAAATTTTGATTGGTTGCTTTTAAACACCTAAGAATTTTTTCAATGATATAATGATTTAAGTTCGTTCTTAACATCACAAAACATGGAATTTATGCAATTGAAATAGAACCCTATCATTAGGTGAGAGGATGCATTCATGGGCGGATTTAGGGGGGGGGGTTCCAGGTTTCCGGAACCCCCCCCCTTTTTTTCCAGAAAAAATCACAAATAGCAAGTTTTATGTATTCCATTTTTTATGATGTATTCATGATCCGAGATACGCATTAATGACCTACGTCACAATAGCCAAATATCACGCACAGCCGTCCACAGACGTCAGTGGGTGTAAATCACTGTACAAACTCAATGGGGACTTACTCGTTTTTCAAACTTTTCACACTCTTTTATGTATCAGTTCCTTCCAGTTCACATAACAGCTGAAATGTCTCATCAATATTTTGTAACTGTGCATAAATTTTGCAACACGCGCAGTACAAAAAGTGAGTAATCCGACATTTAGGCTAAGCCCTTCAGTGTGCAACAAATAACGTTAGGCCACTGTGCGTACACGCGCTGACGTAACGCCGTATCCATGAATACTTTGAAATTCCATTGGCTTCAAGAGTGTTCGTCGTTATTCTTTATCGGCCAAACTTTGCTTCGAAGTGCCGATTACACAATACATTAGACTTTTTCCCAATGGAAGTGAGGGACATCGCTAATCACCTACCCCCCCCCCACCCCCCGCCCCTCATCGGCGGCACAACAGTGATTTTTACAATTAATTATTGTAAATTAAAATAGCGGCCACCGAGCGTTCGAGGATTCCGTCGAACTATACGATGCAATTCACAACGCACTGGTCATCTAGCGGACCATCAAGAGTAGGCTATTCGAGAGAAACACAACGACAAGCAATGACTCTCTTGAACTCCATAAGTTCATTTCAGTTCATTGTATGCTCGTCCTGACGAAGCATGTTGATGAGCGTAAGCCACCGGTTAAGCCAAACCATCTAGTATCGTGACAACTCCGAAATTGTGCGTGCCTGGAAAACTGTCCATGGTCAAGCAGACAATTGGCAAGTATCGGAAGGATGTTGCCATTGTCCATCATCGATAGTTTCAAGAAGCTGTAGCTCTCTCCCAGCGTGCCGGGGCTGAGGAAGAGTGGTGACAAGGATCTGCGCGCGACCGACCAATAGCAACAACGTCAGAGCAGACACCCCAGAGGAGTACCACCGTGTCACCATTTCGATCCCACTGCTAGACCATTTGAGCACTGAAATAGAAAGTAGGTTCTCCGAGCTGCAAGAAAGGGCCACCAAAGCATTCGCAATAGTCCCTAGTCACATATGTGACATACCGGATGGGTTCGAAGATGTGACACTGAGAGGGACAATCCTATACCACCAGGACGACCTAGTAAACAGTGTGGACATTGTGGATGGTAGGGGTTGGAGTCGTGGAAAGACGTGTGGATGGAGAAAGAAAACGCCGAAAAAAAACAAAAAAAGGCCCTAAAGACAGATGTTGAAGCATTGAAAGCATGTGACAAAGACCTGTTCCCGAACGTTAAAATCCTGCTGATACTCATTTGCACAATACCCGCCACAGGTGTGAGTGTGAGGATCCTTAGTTGCATGAAACGACTCAAATCGTACTGAGATCAACCATGGGCCAGGGCGTCTTAACTGACTTGCGTTGTTGGCGATACACCGAGACATTAAAATTCCCCATGGCACGATACTGTGTAGGTTCATGAGTATGCACAGAAGAGGATGCACTGTCGAAGGATTGATGTCTGAAGATTTCAGCCACTAGAACAGCATAAGGTAACGACTCACACAAATCCTCCAAATAAACTAACGAAGGGAAAAAAAGTAAATATTAAAGGCCAAGGATCACGGAATAGATTTTTTATTCCTGACAAGTTCGAGAAATGATGCAGGTCATGTCATCAGCGTGTGTGTTTGTGTGTGACTGTGTGGGCGTGTGTGGGTGTTACGATTATGTTACGCTAGACTTGTAAAGACGATAAGTCGACCCCAACTGGATAGATGAAGCTCATATTTGGTATGTGGGTTTCTCGTGATGAGTAGTAGGCCTACATGATCCAGGCAAGCAATACTTGGCACGATTTCCGCGTCAAAAGTCACAACCAATGTTTGACAGCGTGGAAAAACTACCTACCCACTGCACCTAGGCAAAGCTTTACAAAACACTTTGGAAACAGAATTTCCACCAAAGCTTCATGTTCGTGGATTACCTTTGAGGAATAGTCATTGGCAGGAATGTTCATTTTGAGGAATTCAACGATGGTGATGAGTAATTATGCAGAAAATGAACTTGAAATAAGGGAATTTAATTCCAACCAAACAAGCACGGAAATGAGATTTCCGGGCATCTGGGGGTCCATCGGGCCAAAAAATTATTGGACGCTCCGCGCCAACCGTAGTGGCGCTCCGCTTAGATGGTTACATAGCGATCAGTACTACGGAAACTCCCCCTTTGAAATTCTAGATCCGCCCATGGATGCTTTCCCTTTAGGGTAAGGCATCCTCTCACCACCAAACATCTTAGCAGATTCTCCCATTGCCAAGCTTACAGCGACATATTCTCTGTATTATTAAGCAAACTAAATTGCCCTCCAGACCAAAAAGGCATCGTGTGAAGAGGGCAGGCCTTTAACCACACTTGAAGAGTTGGGGAGGGGCCAAACTTCGGTGGGGATTAAATTATGGATGCAGTAAAATGGTCCAAGTTTTAACTGTTATAACTAATAGTCACTCTACATAATGCCATTAACTCCCTGTCTTAAGTAGCATGGGATGGAATCCTCGTCACACTTATTGTTTCACAACTTAATATAACAAGATGCTAATCACAAAGGCGAGTCATGAAATGTATGCCACCATTTCATATTCGCACCTTTTCTCCAACCAGCAATGACGGTAGTTTTGTTGAAGAGTGAGCCACAGCGGATAGGTCCTTCCTACATAACGTACACTATCTGTCATATATTAAATCACCCATATAAATTTCCCATTGGACCACCAGCAATGAGCTTTAATTCTGAGTTCCGAAAACTCTGGATAGTGAGGATCGTTCGTGAGGAATACACGGTCTCTCGGGGCGGAGATTGACGAAACCCATATAACTGTATAAGGCGTTTAATCCTTGGATTGTCTGATTATAACGGAACATATCCTCACGGTCAAACTCCAATGGAACCAGAAACCAGTTCGCCTCTCTAGTTTGTGAGGATGATTTGCGAGGGACCGCTCTTCTGTGCGATATTGACGGGACCGATATATACGCTCGTTCGGCTCTTGCATTTTTATACATGTTATTCTCTACAGGCCATAGGCATACGTGTATTTATGCAATCTGTTATATACTTTTGACCCCACGAAACAAATCGTAGGACCAGATGTGAAAAAAGGGAATGTAGTTGAAAATGGTCCTATCGTGAAAGTATATCGTATGTGATATTATAGCTATCACTTCAAGTTAAACTCAGCGTCTACGTCACTGCGTCATGTACTATTCTGCTTAATAGGCTAAACAGGACATTTCTCACTGAGGACGTCCCAATTGTGCTCGGAGACTAATCCACCGCACAAAGAAATATGTATCATTTTAGTATCTCGTCGGAAATATTAGTCTCGTGGGGTTCCTCGAGAAAATAATCCACAGAAATAGTCACGTTCCCCCAGAACGACGAGGAAAATATGTGACGAAAGATAAGTGTCATTAATGTCATAAATCTCGGAGGTTACCCTGGATGAATACTGCGAATCCAGGCTTGAATGGAAGTAGACAGGGGGTAACCTTCATTACCCTATACGACAATCTTCCCCGGTATGGACAATATCTTATCTTTCGTTGACTGGTTGTGTACGGCTTCACTGAGTTTAAATCCATGCAACTCAGTGTAATATATTAGGGAAAGGCTGTAATGTCTTAAACAATACTTGAAACGCCTTTGCATGTCATTGGAGAACGTCGGTCAGTCGGTGGAATGAGTTGACTTATTGAATCAAAAAGTGTCTTCACCGAGTGGTCCGAGTGGGACAGTCTGAAATCTTGGTAACACTTTTGGATACTCGGTCTGATTAAGTGGAAATTCTGTATCAGAGAACCTATATGTTTTTGGTGTAAACCGCGGGGGAATTTTGGGGGAAATTTTGACAATGTGGAAAACGCATAATTTGGTAATTTCAGCTTGTTAAACACGATAACTCGATCCACCTGGATGGAAGAAGCTCATACTGGTATGTAGGTTCCCATAATAAATTTAATGATCCCCATTGTTTTAGGACAAGGTTATGAGTCAACAGAAGTAAAAGTTGGAAAAAATCTAGTTAACAAGATAATTCGGAATGACTGTCTGTTCAGGTAACATTACCAGGATGCAGCTTGTCTATAGGTAGTGAAAGACCCCCATTGTTAGTGTAGAGCAAGATTCAGTTTTTGGAAAAAAAAATTGGAATTTGAAAGATTGTAACTTGGCAAATATACTTGTTACACGATAATTCGACCACACATGAATGGATATCAATATGGTATGCGGGTTGCCGGGATCAGTACATGATCCCGATTGTTTAGGGTCCGTCAAATTATTATTGCATGCTGAATGTTTTTCGATATTGCGAATGCACATGGTACAGAATTTCAGAGGCCTCCAATTCTACGAAAAATCGTATGTTAAACGAATATACTCACATAATTTATCCCGCAATGTCCCCGCAATTAGTGAGGGCAGAGCGTTCGCAAATTAGTTCAACAATGGTCTCTTATAACCTTATATCCCAGAGTGTAATATTGGTGCTGATTGGTCTCTCTTCAACTGACCACATCAGTGTAACACATTAGTCTCCTCTACTATCTTCGTAATTTCAATTTTCTCAATACGGAATATGGCTGTCAGGATATGAGATCTGTCTGCACTATGTATTAATGTGTGAAAAGATCACTTCTCAAAGACAGCAGCTGATTGAACATTTTCAAAAGAGGGTTACCAGAATAACTCGCTGAGACATTTCCCAATATAAAGATGAATCGAATTGGCGAGGAATTCTCCCACAACTCCTGAAAAACAAGTCGAGGAATCCGATTAACTCTCCTCGCAGGTCCCGCACACTGCTCGAAAGGTTCCGATGTAGAGTCGAAATACACAACAAGGTCTCTTTCCTGAGTTTACCACATGAGTTCTGACCATTCAAACTAAAGGACGTGTTGGCTTCATGATAGCATGCATTACTTTGCATTCATCGGCGTCAAAAAGAAAAGAAGAAGACATCCGCTAATCGGCAGACCATCTAGGGATTCGGACAATCGCGAAATCATCATTAAAAGTCACTTCCCGATACAACTTAGAGTCATCCGCATTTTTTTTTTCTTTCCGACAGTCCAGAAATCTATGCAGTCATGACAGTTTGTGTGTGTGTGTGACGCTTGGCTTTGAACACGATATCAGGTCAGCAGAAGTCTGAAAACCTTGTGGACACGATAGTCTAGAATGCTTGGTCTGATCAAGCTGAATTGGGCACACTGCTTTCTCATGGGGATCAAGCTTATACTTGGTATATGCGGAGCAGAGGAAACCTTGTGGACACGATAAGTCCGAACTCTTGGTCCATCGAGCTCGAGTTTAGTGCTTATCATCCCATTTAGTGCTTATCATCCCATTATCCCATTTGTTCTTGTATCTAGTCCTAGAAATGAGCAAGGAGTCAAGGAACAGGAAGTTTTGGCTCTCTGGCTTTTAAACTAGGAGATCGCTAAAATAGTCAGAGACCAAGAACCTACTCCTGGGGAACATCACTGGTGAACTTCTCCCATGCATTATGAAAACTCTCTGCGCCCTTTGTTAAATCGCTCTTGGATCCACTTCAGGACATTGCCGGTGATACCCAAACTCTCCAATTTGGACAAGAGGAGTTTTTTTCCAGAAGCCGATTCAGATCATACTCATTGAAAAAAAGTAACAGATATCTCCAAACATTCGATTCCATTAGCCCGCAAACCACACTAACTGGCCTGTTATTACAAGAATGGGAACGATTACCTTTCTAAAAAAATAGGCGGAACATTTGCCTTCCTCCGAGCCCAGAAAAACCACACCCTCTTCTGTAGTTGAACATAAGAACTAACCGAACAGACAATTGGTCAGCAAATTACTTAGAACGCAGGTGAACTCCAGGACCAGGAGCTTTACCAGTTCTTAAGTTTCTGCTCTTTCTCCTCAACCAAATCAGGCGCACAAATCACATCGCCAATACTATCAGGAGACTCATTGAAATCGAGGTCATCTTTCATTACATAACTCACGGAAAGGGATGCGTCTTATCGGGAGGCATACAAAAGTCTCTTCATGTCGCTGTTCACCCTAAGCCTCGCTACGTATTGCAAGTTTCTAATTACACCAACCACTCCAAAACCTCTCTGCGTACAGAAAGAGAGGCTCCCCTGACCTCTTTCTGTGAACGGACAGCGGGTGAAACGGGAACATTTACACCCGCAGGTTCGCCATCTCTAAACTATCTGATGCACTTATGGGAAACAGATGTATGCTTCGAGAGTCTTACAAATCGTATCCGTCATAATAACATAACATAGTAATAATAATAATAATAATAATAATAATAATAATATAATAATAATAATAATATAATAATAATAATAATAATAAGAATAATAATAATACTATCCACACACCGACCGGCCAAACCTTTATTCACATTCTAGATATTGGCTGTCGCATGTTTATGCTTGCCATCGTCTGAATGCTGTTCGTTAACTCGTTTTCCCCCCGTAAATTGGGGTTGCCAAAGATATGACACCCACGTCATCCTCTGCTTCCTCTATCCATCTTCGAAATGAACCGTAAGTCATCGTTATTGTTACTCTGACATTTTGAATCTTTTATTTCGTTAATACAACAGCGCATCTCTGTTCACGCTATGTATAGTATATCCTCTGGAATATTATACGAGTGATATGCCTGTAGACAAATGCCTTTATACAGTTTGTTTTGGTATTGTGATGTTCGGATCAGATGGCGTCATATCGTTCGTTTTTCATACAGCAACAACGAAAAATCATGAACATGTTCAGTGTCAAATTCTCGTCAGCACCGCATGCTGCATATAAGCCTACTAACCTATTGTGTCTCGTACGATTAGGCCAATGAATGAGTCCTACATCTCCAGTTCACTGTTTTTGTATATAAGCTAAAGAATATGTATAAAGACATCATGAGCACAATTAGTCAGACACTCAGAATCAATCTTTGTTGATTGTACTTCAATTATGTACAGCTTGCGCGTAGAATCCCGCTTGTTGCAAGTAAGCCCACTAATCTCTTGGGTCTCGTTCTAATTGCCCAATGAACTATCGCTGCAAATTAATTCTCCCACATACAGGTCGATGCCTATGTAGAAAGTCATAAGCATTTTCTCTTCCCTTAATCTGTATATAATCAAACGGATACAAGTACTAATCTTCACGATGTGCGATTTGCAAGTAACGTCTACATCGCGCAGAAAAAAATTGAATATAATTTCCAATATAATTTTGAAGAATAGGCTACATAACCAGAGAATTAATAATCAACCCACTGCTCTTGGGGGTCCTCGAAGTCTTAGAAAGAGGGTTACTAGGGCTGTAGGGAACACATCAACAATTCATGGAATTACATAACTATTCAAAATGAGGCATTCGAAGTTCTGCATTCGCGTGATTGGGACTTCTAAAGACAATTACTGAATTACATGTGCGTACAAAATCAGTCGGTTGAATGTTGGAACCCATTTCAAGTCCATATTACACTCTCTACAGTGCTGTTGGACATACAAGTAGACTAGTCATATGGAGTATCAAATATCACCTTGTCCGTTCGATAATTAATATATCAAGTGTATTTTTCTTCAGAGATAACTCTGTACCCAAACCAAAATCATTTCGTTTCACAAGGAATTCAAAGACCGGATTTCAGCTGAACCAGACAGTACCTCACAGTACCTCACAGTACCGTACAGAAACAGTCTGTACCTATCTTCTTCCCAATAATTTACCGATTGATTTTTGTTAATTATATCACTTTAGTTATATATAATTACATAAAATGTTCGTAAGCCTGGCAATTAGCAACAGTCGGCCAGTGGTATTATAAATTGGCTTAAGGTGTTTGTAGTCGATAGAAATGAGTTCACCACTACCGTGGTCGTCAATTAAACTCAAGACTTAATAGCCAAGTTGAACAAGGGATTGCTCAAAAGTTGTGAGTGGTATTGTTTTCAGGCAAAACGTGTGTACTATTACCGACATTCTTTTTCCGATGAATTGATTCTGTTTTTGTCGTCCTGATTCCAACTTTGATGAGTTTGATAGTAAAGATTCATAGTAAAGTGATGAATGCATAATACTATGATCAGCTTTTAAAACAGCTGACTTCGACCACAGCGTTTTAAAGCAGCAAATATCCGTACATACGGTCGTAACAAGTCGTAACAAATCATTTGATTAAATCATTTGATTAATTTATCAATTGGATAAATTATCCAAGGTGCAATTTACTGCCAACGCTTCCGTAACGAACCAACAATTCAGTAGAATTCCGCAACAGCTGTGAATTGAGCTTGGGGTAAATGGGATGTGGAAGGCTGCTGAAAAGCCTATCAATGATTGATCGCAAAGAGAATGGACTTACTGACGAATCGCTGATTTTTTTTCGTGTGACTATGTGGAATGATAGATGGTCTGCTATTTTATTGCCCATGTGAGATTTTTTTTTTTCTCGTGTGACTATGTGGAATTAATAGATGGTTTGCTATTTTATTGCCCATGTGAAGCGACATCCAGCTGACCCGACTCAAACCACTCATTTCACAAATGACTTTAAGCTAATGCTACCGGTATGTTTCTATAGGTTCAGCAGAAGTGTTAAGTGAGTTGATTGATTGGGCCAGGTATTGTTCATTACAACTGCAGACAATATCTGAACTGGATTCGTAGAACTATTCGGGCTAAACACTCCGCGTAAATACGAAATTGAATACACAACGTCACGTTTGCCTAGGTAAATATGTTTATCTATCAAAAAGAGAAGGGGGATATGATGACACATTTTAAATGGACAGATAAATATTAATTCGGTTGTTTCGCATAAATGTTTATACTATAATGTATACTCTATTGATATCCCGATATCGAAACATTCTTCGTAATTGGAACAGGTATTCTAAGCTCGTGTTATAGATAAAACAACAACAGTCTACTACTAACTACATTTTGCCCAAGCGACTAGAATTATCATGCCTTCGAGATTCTGTTAATCAGAGAAGGGATGACTGTTACACAACCCATATTATCTCTCAAATGACGCACCTCAAACCTCAATAATATTAGTCAACCGAGAAAAGGCCTAGCGTTATTTCCTGCTGACTGCTGTTGTACTTTTCTTTCTGTTGAACTGAATCAGGCAGCCTAACTCTGCCCGAGAAATGGTTACAGTTTTGGTTTATTCGTAATGCACGGTAATGTTGCCTAAGGTACACACATTAGTCCCACATTTTTTGCCATGTCACCGTTAGACATGCATAGGCTAAATGGGCCCACACTCAATATAACCAAGATTCACCCTGTTTCGTGATGTGAGTATATATAATTTCACAGAATGGGGTCTTGCAAGAGTGTTTTCTGTCAGAAGATGTCTTCCTGCATGATTTTCCTGCTCCTCTTCAGCAATAATTTATCTTTATATTTCGGATTAGTTTGTTTCGCGGAACCACTAAATAGGTTTTTTATTGATTCGAATAAGTCGAGAATTATAAAACAATCCCAATTAATTATAATCAAATCTATAAAATAATAAAACAAGAAACTGTCAGCAACCAGATACCTCTTGTAGCGCCAAGTCCGCTACGAGATCTAGATTAATTCACGTGTTCAGCCAGTCGATATGCTGGAATGTTTGAGCAGTGTCACAAATAGGAATAACCACGGAGCTCATATATAAACTGGAGCTGGCGGCCACAGCAAGCGAATTCATGTACCTATTTGAAGAGAAAATTAGCTGATGCAAATTTCTCGGAAGGAATGTTTTGCTTGATAGTGGTAGGCTTCATAGTAGTTATGATTTTGGTTAGGGTTGGGGATTAGAGTTAAGGTTAGTGTTGCCAACCTTGCAGATTTATTTCAAGAAACTTGGGGAGCATCCTATTTAGGACCGTCTGGGTTCCTCTTCTGTTGTGGCTGCTGTTGTGGCTTCATGAGTATATTGTCCTTCCCCACACCTGTTAACTAAATTAATTAACTGAAACCACGAAAACTCTTCTGAGACAGGGCTCATTACCACAAAGTGTCTCCGTGCTGGTACACCGACCGACAAGTAATCAGCAACACACGTTTGTATGTATCAATTAAAAAAACCTCGAAATTGTAGCCGCCGCGAGGACAAATATAGGTAGAGCAACATGAATTGGAGAGTGTCCAGCAATGTGTGCAATGTAATATCAACCATGGAGTGCAATCGCTCACGCACGGGTGCGGGGGACATTTTAATAGCCCAGGCTATAGGTATGGCGTAATAATTTTTTATAAAATTCTAATGCTGAAAGATCAGTTTTATACATGGTTGATGTTGTAAATCACACAGTTAACGAAACGGAAAACATAGCGGATATGTCACTCACTCAATCGGGTCCTTAATTCCAATTACAACCCACGTTTGTTGGAGGGCATCGGTCATGAGCTATACGGTTTTCATTACGAGGGGGTGTAACCGTTTCAGAATATCGGACGCGAATCCTGATGCTTTGTCCCCATGTTTATTGACTGGGCTTTCGGGAGCACTGCAAACTTTGCAAAATGCTATATTTTTCCCAGTTAGCTAGGGTAGCTGGGAATTAGGTTGGACATTTTATCTGTCACTCGCGCCTGTACGTCTATCATCTATTGGCTAAATTTGCTGATACCTCATGTCTCATGTCAAAATTTCAGAAATTGTGGAAGTAGAATTGCAAAGACCTGAACCTAATACAACTCCTGTATGACGCCCTTATTATCATTAATATCCCGACGTCCGCCTCCGGAACTTTAGGCGTTTAGCGCAATATCTTTACCTTCATCCTATGCTTCGAAACTTAGTACATATTCCACCCTAAGTGATCTCGATGAGTTCGAAAGTGGGCTCACTGCTGTTTGCTGCCCTCTATTTCGTGGGTATTACACACCCATATCTGATTAAGGGTCTGCGATTTACACGAACGTGTGGGGTGGTGGGTGGGGTGACAATAGTTTGGTCCCGATAACACGACAGTGATTTTAAGGTCACCAAGTCAAATTTGTGTTTTTTTTTTTTTTCGCGATTTTTCCAACTTTTGCCTTCCAACTTTGTCGGATTTGAAAAAACTCGGTGGATGTGGAATATTGTCAGTCCCGAACAACATGAAGTCATTTCCATTCACAGGTCACAGGGGTCACGTTTGCATGTAGGGTGCATGGCGCTTTTTCTAACTTTGTCTTATTTAACAAACTTGGGGAATGTGGACCACAATTGATCCTGAACAACAGGTTGGGCATTTCAAAGTCCTGGATTGGTCAAATGTGATTCAGGACTCTAACGAAAAAAAGGTCCCGAAATGCGTGGTTGGCTTCTTCCTTCCTTCTGTCGGGATATACACGTCGTCGCTGGGTTGACCCGCCAGCACATGTCTTGTTATCAGTGCGTAAAACTAAAACTGCGAGGAAATGAGTGAGCATAGCGGACGAGCGCAGGCAATGATTAGACCATGCCTAATTGCTGAAACTGATTGAAGTTTGGAACGGCGTGTACACATCCTTAGCGGTCTGGTGGAGTAGGAGGGGTTGGTGCAAGTTTGGGGTCGCGTGACAATGGTTTGAACGTTTAATGAGAAAGCAAGGAGATCTTACACGTTTCAAAGCCATGTAACAGCGATCCATATTGGTGTGAACTCTATAACCACATTTAAGAAACGTTCCACAAACATTGAAGAGAATCCCGCGGTTTCTTTTCCTTCGGAATACCACTTTTTCGTCTTGGCGGATATCGACGTTTGCGGACTTCACTGCCTTCCCCCCCCCCCATTCCTCTGCGCATAATCTCCCCCAAGTGATTGAATACCTAAACAAGAAACATTCTAGAACTCTCTAAATTTTGGTGGGTGTTGTGGCTGTTGGCATGTCCCTTTTCCACTAGGGCTAAAACTGCTCACATGACACTGGATACACATTATGTTGGATTCAGCATTAGAAACCTATTGCTTCACTCCCGTCCTTTTTGCGGGGAGTCGCGGGTTCACCTTCACTGTTGTGATATACCAGAAGGCTGCAGTCAGTAACCAGCTAGGAAGGCTGACTAGTCGCGTAGTCACCTGCTAGGGCGGATTAGCTCATTCGGTAACGCTCCAGACAGACAACCATTGATGGTGATTTCATCCCATTGGCGTGTCCTCCTGAATGTAGCACGACGTGGGCCACCAAAAACCAACAAAGGTGTGTGTCAAATGTGATTACCCTTGTGAGGTGTCTTGTACGAGTGGTCGGGAGCGTGTACGTTGGCTGCCTCTAGGGTGGGTGGGAAGTCCCGGGGCGCGGCGGGTGACACGATAAAGTAGGAGTGGTGCAATAAATAAATAAATTTGCAAGTAGAGATCAACTTATAATAAGAAATTTTAGTCAGTGAATGGCTTGAATAAAAATCACGAGGGGTTCTCATGATTTATTTCATTCAAACTTAGGTCTCACAAGTCCGATGATTGTCTGCCCATAGCTGCCTTCGTAACTTTAGATATCTCCCAGTTCCAGAGTTTTTCAGGTAGGTTCCATGTCTAATTTCGAAATATTGCGCGATCTACCAATATATTAGGCATACATAGAGCTCCCAGGTCCAGTTCCTATTTCTAGTACTTGGGGTATGGGGACGATCAGGGCGGCCCGGAGCCTATATATTGGCCCTATATCTATATATAGCCTGAATTTAAATTGTCCCGATAGGGACGAAAATACAATAACGAAAATCGTCCAAATGCTACCAGCTCTTCAAATTACACCGAAACGATTCTAGCCCCATACACTCTTGTGCTCTCCATATACGTGATGGTATTCGAATAGACCGTGATTTAACTCGCCCGGATATTTTGTTTGTGGGGTCGAGCGCGTACCAAACAAAAAAACGCGTGTCGTGCAACCATCGTGTAATTATCCTCAATTGTGGAAATTCCCTGGTCTCGATGCAAGAACTCAACATCCCTACTAACGAACGCTCCCTATTTGTATTACTTTCTGTTCATCGAATAGACTATTCATTTTCTACTTATTTCTCCCTGATAAACCCTGTTTAGGATACCTCGGGATTCCGCAATGCTTTGTTTCATCTCTCCGAGCCTATACGATTTTCTTCTATCATTCAGACACATAGCGGCTGTCCCAAGTATTTGCGCAAGGCGTGTGGCGCTCGCACTCTTTTTATCAAATATAATCACGAATCATATCCCCAGAGAACCATCTTCCCTCAACCAGATCCTGACGCCATTATTACCTGCCTATAAACAGCTCGGGTCTACCACATCAATGGTTCGGACGGTGGTAAGAGACCTAATCGCCAATTTCATTCTTGAAGGCCACATGCCACGAACAGGAGCCAGTACTAGGGGTGTATTTGCGTCATATGTCTCCAAGTGATCCGAATTATGATTGCGTTAGACATAGTTCCACTGTGAAACTTTTACCGGGGGTCCTTAAAAAATCGCTCCCAGCGTTGTATAGCATTATTCAGGATTGTTTTCAGACCTAGTAGAGTATGTTTTAGGCTAATTCGCTCCCCCTTTCTCAACAAAATGAAAAGAAACGACGTTAATTGGGGCTACGTATATCTCTAAATTAAACTTGACGTAGTGAACTATTACGTGAACAGCTAAATAAGTCAGTAGCGACCGCGGAGAGATCTGAGGGAGGGGAGTATTCTCCGACTGTAGTTTGATCCCGATCCGAATGGTGGAACAGTGGACGCTTGAATGAATAACAATAATACGAATCGAGATCGACCCATCGATAATTCCAATTCCCCCAAATAGCGACCCAGTGACACCCCTCCTAATCCCCATCACTTCTCGTGCGACGTTGACGTGGGTGTCGCTAAAAATCCTCCCATCACTTTTCTAAAACGGTATATACTGTCTTACTGACCAGGCGCTGCATTTGGTAACTGCACCAGTTGACGCCATATAATGGCCATCGGTTAAGCCAGGACTCGGGTTTCAGCAAAGCTGGTCATGTATCAATTTGTCTGCCTCTGCCCTGCTCCATCTCTCCAGCCTTGTACTATTCCTTGAAGGGTGGTCTTGAAGCCCCGCTTGAACGAATCACATGCCCATACCATCTTATTTTCTCCCTCTTTTTCATGGTGATCACTGTGCTGAGCGTGGTATCTCGGCCTAGAATCCTCGGTGTAATTTTGTCTTTAATAAAATGAAATGCCGAGAATTGTAATGCATTCTCATTTCCACTTCCTTTCTACTTCCCGAATATTCCGTTGTAGCTGCAGCATTTAATCCGTGATGAGCACCATACAGGAAGGATCGAGATGAACCAGTTCGAAATAATGCACCTTGGATTCAAGGGAGATTTAGGGAGGTTTAGCCCATCTGATGCCGTCTGTGCAGCTTTTGCATTGTTCCTCCTGAATCCATCTGGCCTATGATGGCTCCCAAGTTTTATTTGAACAGTTTTGTACTTTCCGTTGACGGTGCTCTTGTTTCTGATTAGGGTTGCCCGCTGCTCGTAATTATCTTTTTTCTTCTCTGCAACTCCATATCAACGGCGTAATCCAACTGGTAAGTAAGCAGAACCATTCCCCTCTGTGCATTGAGTCAGCCGGCTTTTATGTAGAGCCTTGATGGTTTGGATTTAGTTTCCTTCCAATGTTATGCTTATTCACTGTGACCAAAGTGCATCATGCTACCAGTCTGTCACAGCTTTCGTGAAGTCCCATGAAGACATGCTAAACACTCTGGGTAATCTAATCGTTTTCGAGTTGAGTAGGGAAAATAATAGTTCCAATTTCAAGCTCCCCTCTATAACCCTCTGCAAATAACTTGGTCTCAATTTCTAATCCCGAACATCGGTGTCACGCTAGAACACAGTTTTAACATTCTTATTCCAACCCTCACGATTGAAGAGGAACACCCTCCTCAGTTGCAGACAGGATACGGAGTGGCCCATCACAATATAACCGAATGACGCGTAAGGCCCAGGCAAATGATGATACTGATTAATGGATAATGGCAAGGTTTATTGGCTAAATGTCCTGATCTACTAACTTGTCCAGGGGTACAACAGTGGGCCTTCTCTGATTCAAGGCCACCTAAATGTCCGCGTCCGGTTTCTATTATTGTGCCCGTTATGTGATGGCGCGAAAGGGGGTAGAAAATCGAGGCATATACGGTTCGCCGCTTCTCACATTTTTAGGACCTACCTCTGTGAACTTCCTCGTTCCTATTTAATGGTAATACACCAACAGCAAACAGATGCCTCATCCAACCCCTATTTGCGGAATGGAGGAAACACCAGAACATTATCCCCCAAGTGAGTGCTTTTCGAGAAAATCGTACAACCGCCTTTTATATTTGTTTCCCTAGAGCCGAGAAAACGCATCCTCTTTACGGTTACTGACTTTGACCTATTTATTAGGAACCTTAGTATTCACGTTCTCGCGAGGAATAAAACTACCTCACTTGACCCTATTTTTGCTTACGAACGTGGGGGTTTTCGTAGTCGAGTAAAACATATAGCCAAACATATATGATACTATATTTTAAGTTGCACAACCATTAAAGACCAGTTAAAAACAACCACATCTTGGCGTGGTTCCAATTGATTTACCTCGAAGTTGAAAGGCAGCTTTTCCCGACAGGCGCAACTACTTGTAATTCATTGGAGGGGGTTGTGCCGGATCCTTCCGACGAGAATAGGCTAAAAGGGGTACAAATGATGGGGGCCCGACTTGAAGTAAAATTTGGGTGGCAAGTATGTCAGCGATTCAATCAGTACTAGCATTAATCATGTCGCAGTTTACCCTGTGGAAATACGTTTGTTGCAAGCGGAACCAAACGACGTGTTCGCCGCCAATTACACATTCTGCGAGAAGTGGGTGAACCCACCCCACAACACCTTTGAGTCACGCCTCCGACTACGCTGTATTGACCTGTACTTATATTTACCCGGGCCACATTCTATGATCGACTGGACCGCCAGCCTCCTGCTTTATAGAAAGCAAGTACGGTGTGTAAAGCGACAGTCAATTCCATATCTGGTTACTTTGCAATACAATGTGCATTGAAAACTACCTGAGTTAACACTAGAAATATCCACGGTATTTTCGTGTTCCCCCACTCTGTCTCGGTTGCATGCTTAATCCAATGTATTCCATGCATTCGATTACGAATTCTACTAAGTAAATTTAGGATTGCCAATTCTAATTAGTTTGGTATCAATGCCCATTTTCATCATCGATTTAGCGCTGCACTAGTTTGTAATAATCTACCTTCAAACTCATAATCTGAATGATAGCAATCCTCCATATCCAGCCCATATATTGCGACAACAATGACTTTGGGTTAAATCCTCTAAGGGCAATTATCGATCCCATCGAGTTTTTTTTTTTTTTTTTTTTAGTTTTTTTTTTTCTTTACTAAGCGCCGAGGAGCCCTCACGAATGAGCTGCCATATGCACGGACAGAGCCCAGTCGCATGCAACAAAGGCACCGCCAATGCTGAAAGTACCAATCACATATAATCTTGGTCTGACAAAATTGTAATTGACCACGTAGCAATCATATACTGTTTTATATATTTGTCTTCCCCGCTATGATCTCTATAATACAATGGTTCCTACATTTTCGAAGCTCATTTCCATTTTCATCCACATTGATGCTGCTTCTCTTAGCACTTAGGATTCCTATCAATGTTTCTCGAATTTCTTAATGTTGATTATTTCTTTCCGGCATTTGTGTTAGGGGCGTGTTGTGAAGAGAGGTGTTGATAACGTAATGAGCGTTGAAAAATTCCTCAGTAATATTGTTATGTTCATCTTTATATTGGCTAATGTCTAACTTCCACATAATTCCGTCGAATCTCTCAATTTTATGTATCGGACGTGGAATGTATCGCTCATATGAATGGCAGCGTAACTCGATAACCAAATACATTCAATGTCTCAAATTTGTCATGTACTTAGAGACCAATGTGTTTGTGTTTTTTCTTTTCATTACCCTGTCATTGGGTTCTAAAATTGTTAGGATGAAATCTGATTGGTCATTACAGTTTTGGAAACCCGACTGCCTGGTATTGTGTGTGCGAAGCATAAGATACGCATTTGTCGTCAAATGTCGAATTATTGCGTCCTTTTATTATGCAGTTAGTACGCGTGAACACCAATCGGGAGCCTATCATGGTTACCATGCAGCATATCAGTATGCAGCAGATTGTACAACATTTTACAACCTGATGTTATCATTCCCCTGGTTACTATGTACGTCAAAATATAGGATGAAAAGCCGGTGGGCCACGCCCTTGCCCATTCCCGAATTCGCCGTTCAAGTCATTACTACTTCTATCTTTGTCAATGACGCGTGCACTGTTAGAGACATGTTTATACTCTTTTAATTTTATCTGGGTGAACTGTGGGGAATAATTTCAAGTATGATCGTCCCTTATCTATATTTTCCTATGTCTTTTCAACTTGTTCCACGCAGGGGCGCCTGATTGGCCTCAGCAAGGTTTTGATTATGTGCCTCTTATTATCTGAATTGAATGATTCTCAGACCAGCAATTACTTCAAATACATGGCAGCAACAACATGTTTGTCTACATTAATATGAATACATAAATAATTCAAACAATCTCAGGGCCTTTGACTCAGAAAAGGGCAATAAATCACAGGGGAACCGCACAACTGATGGAAACCCAAGCAATTATTGGATGAGGGGCTTCAAATTAAAGAATGCATTCCCATTTCGAGAATCTAATAGATATTTGAGGACTGGAGACATTTACATCAAATAGGTTATTAAGATTAGATTACAAACTTAATTCAATTCAAAAGTTGCAATGTGCCTATCCGACACTCAGGAACTTCCGGTAATCCTATTCACTGCAAAACGTTAATCATAACATGGGCAAAGCATAATATACTACCCAACCGTCAAGTGGGAGAGAGTAATAAAAATTTAGACGAACTATTCTCGATCTATGTTTGGTAGTTTGGGTTTACTTCTCGGTTTACCGTGCTCGGGACTTTACCTGCATGGCTTCGCGGTACCAAGAGAGTTTTGAAAATATGTTCAATGCTAGGCTGATCTTTCCCTAGATGCGGATGTCGTTTGTGGCAACACAATTATTTCATGGCAGATCATGGGAGTTATGACGACATGGAAAAAATATATTTCTATATATATATCTTAGATATATAATATATATATATTATATATATATATATATATATATATATCATATATATATATAATTATATATATATATATTATATATATATATATATCTTATATAATATAATATATTAGATATATATATATATATATATATATCTATATCGATAATATCTATATATATATCATATATATATATAATATTAATATATATATATATATATATATATATATTAATTTATATATATATCCTGAATTTAAGTCCGGGGTGATGTGCTTTAGCTTTGTCAGTTGTCAGAGGCGCATATGCAGAGATGAGATGGGACTAGAATAGTTATATTTTTTTCCATCCCCCAAACAGTCTTGCTAATATACCAGTGAGAACCTCTCAGATCTGCTCGTGTAACTGTTAGTTGTGTTTTTTCTAGAGCGTACCTTCACGGGGAGGAAGAGTATGGGACTCTAAAATGAATGTAGCTAGGTATATTGGGGATAAGGCGAAACAAAAAAAAGTCGGTGTGTCTTGTTTGGTGTATATTGTGGTCTCGATTGAATCGCAACGTGTGATACTTGATATTACTTTATTATATTATCAAACAATCATATAGAGCGATTTCCCAATAAAAAACAAACAATGTAAAAGCGCCGATTCCCAGAGTAAAACACACTACACAAGCTAGAAACGTAAAAACAACAATGTTCGCCAACTTGATCGAATATTGAGTTGAAAACTTCCATATAATACAATCTCCTTGGAAAGGTGATTCAACTTAAATGTGCTCTGTTTGATCTGTTGATGATGCCTTCAGTTGTTGTTTCCTTGCTTTGTCATTCTTTGGAGTATTAAGTGTCATAGCTATGCCAATCCATCTTTCACAACCCGAAGTCCTCTCGCTGACAACAACCACACAACCAATAGACCATAGAACCAATTTTTACCTGAATAGCCAGACAGGCATTGTCACCTGAGGATCTCAATATGACCATGTAGGTATCAGCCCTGTCTTTGTCCAATTCCCCAGGACTGAGCCCCAATAGTGACTAATATCAATTAAAATCGTGAGGAGTTAAGGAAGATTTTATAACAAGTCAATGGAAATAAGGTAAATTTTGATGCTTTTTATTACAGAATGGATGTGGGGTCTGGTATAATGGAAAGTCAATTTTGTGGATTTTTTATACCTGATCCTGTTTGCTGGCGGAACGAAAATGGCATACATTCGTGAGGAGGGGAGGAGAACGGATGGCACGGACCAGGAAGAGGGATAATTTTGAAAAGTAGGGATGAGGGTTGTGGATATGATTGAAAAATACTTGCCTCTGGCTTGCCCATAACCATTCCCTATGGTACTTTTGTTAACAACCAGTGATTACTAAAAAAAATATATATATATATATATACTATATATATATATTGTTTTTCGCAGATCTGATCAGACAATCTTACTATTCAAAATGTAATTATATATAGAACTCGACTTGCAAAATAGCATGGCAATTATAAGACCCTACTCTGCATTGAGCACTGGTGTCAACATGTTTCCATGAATTTCTGAATAAAAAAACACAGTAGCCAACACTAAAGACATCTCATCAGAGACTGTTCCCCTTCTATAGGAGAACATAACTGTACCTAGGTGTGCATGGAAGTTGTGTCTGGTACTTTTGGTGCAATGACCTTATTGGGTCGGCTCGTTACGACGAACTGCCCATAAATCTCAACACTTCATTATGTGACCAGATTAGTTCGCCTAGACGGACAAAACATCCCATTACAACAATGCCTCGGAAATGTGTTTCCGTTTGATCAAAGATATAGAAGGACTGCCCTATGGTGACTTATCACCTTGACCTGAACCTTGACCTGACCCCTTAAACACTAGGTTCATCACCCCACCTAATATGAACTTAATAGATGCTTGCCTTCAGTGGGTATTATGAATAAAAACAATAGTGTTATGTCCTCTCCACATGAGCAACCCACCTGTCTAACTTGAACTATGATAACGTTCGCGTTCGTTAAATCTAGTGCTGACATGGGTGTCCACACACACACAACACACACCACACCCACACACACACACACCACACACACCACACACACACACACACACACGACACACACGCACGCACTCAACACCCGTACACACAAACCACACATACACACGCTGCGTAGATTCCTTTGTCTTCGGCAAGAAAGTAAGAAAAGTTAATGGGTTCGGGAACACTAACACGAGGGCTTCCAAACAGTTTCTGGTTAGATCCTCAGATAATATGCATTGATTTGACAATATGGAGACGCATGCAGGGTCTATGCCAGGGAGTTTGCATAGTCGCAGTTCAGGATAATAGAAATACTCCTATAATACTCACGTGGAGCAAAATATGGCTGGTTTCGTGGTCACAGGGAACTTGGGATTAGGTTATAATTGTGGTTAGTTTTTCTCCTAAACAATCACGTGAAATGTCTGCACACGGAGGAACGTGCCTTAGAGGAATGTTCTGAACCAACATTCTACAAAAAGGACGGCTCATTTTGCTGTCAGTGGCAAAATTTGGGGTGATAAAACAACGAAAAGTAGGGTATGATGTTTCGGGCTAGAACAAACATCGAAAAATCATAACCACGTAACAGTTAACACGAAACAAGAAGCGACATCAAGCATTCTCGCAGAAGTGCCATGGCAAATCCGGGTATGTCGTGTGTTCTCTTCTTCTGACATGCAGGAGTGCTATTTTTATCGCATCCGCTGTATATAGTCCCACGAGAATCGAAGTACCTTAATGGACAGCGACACTGTGGAGCTGAAGCATTTTTGTCAGCTATTCTCAAAGATGCGGCCATTATTCAGCTTGATCAGTGTCGGCGGAAGCCATAAATTTTAGAGGGGGGACGCAGACCCACTTTGTTGTTCTATCTAAGCGGAGCGCCCCCCTTAGTTGGCGCGGATCGTAGCCCAATTCGGTTTGGATTTTACAAACCTCCCAGATGGCCGGAAACGGCTCTTCCCGAGTGTTGTGAGCTATATTTACACAGTCATAAAAATGGGCCATGTCGCAGAATAGTTAGTAAAAAAAGGATGTATGAAGAATGATGAAGCATAATCAGAGTTTTCTCTTTTTTTTGAGACAAAATTCCCGCAGAGGAGAGCCGGGGATAGGATGTCCACCTTCGCACCCCCCCCCCATCTAAGAAAATCGACTTCTTCCTCACACGGTAAATTTCCAGATGCCATGATCGAGGCCTGGTAATATGATGTTCAACCAGCCCTTCCCGAACAGTTGGCCATCCCCTGTGGTCACTGTGGTTAGCGTATTGGGACTGCAGTTGTTAGGGGTTTTAGGTCGTGACTCCCGTGGAAAATTAACATGTTTTAACACTTTGTTCCTCGCTTTACAATGGTTGACCTAACTAAGGTGAAAATATACGTACGTTTCAAAGACGCCGAAGTGGGGCCAAATGGTGGCTTTGAAACGTAGTAACACCTTTTTTTCACTTGGGGATGAGTGTTGTAGGGAATCAAGGTGTCAAAAATCTGTTATTGTTGTATCGCAACATATCTGTAGGCAAATTTATAGCAATTGTACAGTATACAGTTTGATACAAATCATGCTGTTTTAGTGGGGTTTTTTTTTTTGAAAACGTTACGTAACACTATAAAGCCATTACTGCAAGCTAGTGAATGATAAAGTCAAATTCACAGACATGTAATTTGGTCATCATAAAGGAACAAAAATGCAAGAGCTAACTCTTCTATTTTTAGATAACGACTAATTTTTCTCAAATGTCTCACTTTTGTTGCGAGTATTGTGGCCTGTACATATAGCTGGGTGGCTTATTGTCATCTGATAATTAGAGGGCCTAGTCAAGCGACTCAGCATACAGTCCGTCAGGTCATCACTTGTATTTGCCCAAAAATTGCTCACTAGTGTTTCCTTCCTGTTGACGAAGTTAGCGCACAACTCAAGAGTCTTAGAGATCTAGAAAAATGACTGGTGACCATGGAAGATTACAGATTCGCTACAAGCTGCGAATATCGAAGACCAGGCGGCAACGGTCAGTACGGCAACATTAAAAAAACTGAAAAGGATACTAGTTTCACATTTATTTGGGCTGTTATTAATATATTGTCAATTTCATCGTTATCCGCATATCGATTATGATAGTTTCAATTGTCGATGCTGTTGTTAATTTTCAAATTTCATCGGGTCAAATTTTAGAGGGGGGGTCGGACCCCCAACTTCAAATTTTTTGGGGGCACGCGTCCCCCCCCCCTACCCCCACCCCCCGCTTGCTCAGCCTATGAGCTTGATCATTGAGAATAGCGTGCCTATATCGTTGTGCATCTTAAACAAAATAGTAGTCGTGCTTAATAGGCAACCTCATGCGATGCCACAAATAAAAAGTTTAGAGCTTATCTGATGATGGGACTTGTTTTTGTGTCCGGTATTTTCTGTCCAACATTGAAAAAATCATGGCCCTGAGGGGACTTTTGAGCCCCGCCATGGAATGGCTTATGGCGACTGCACATAATAGCCTGATCGTTTCCAACTCGGATATCGTTACCATTCCGGATATTCTGCGGTCGCAAAGTCAGCACTTCCAGTGGTTCCAATTCCAGTGATGACTCACCCAGCCATCAGCACGCCCTCTTCATGTGTGCGGTTTGCTCAGCCGGCCAGCGTGTCGGATTTTACGACAGTGGGTTAATCTCTAGGGAGTGAGGCCGAAGATAAGAATTATATGTGGTCGTATTCATGTCAAGTGGATTACTTCTAAAACAAGTTGATCGGGAGTATATCAGTAGCCCTGTTGTATCAGTGAAAAATGAAATTGAGCCTATCCAATAAACAAAAAACATTTAATTATGCCACAGAGATAAAATTGGGCATCAACAGTTGCATCAACTTTCCTGCATAGTAGTCCAATTGACGAATGGGAATCTCTTGGGGAGATTCAATTGATCAGACAACCAGAGATCACCGTACGTAAAATAGAATTTCAGACATTATTGGAATGACAAGGGGCGTCGTACAAAGCAAGGGCAGTTCCAAAGACCATCTGAAGATGAACCCCGGGCCTAATCACTGGGACAATGAGGGACGATTCTTTCCGAGGCACCCTCTTCGACAAACGTACGAAGAAGACCAATCCGACGGGGGTACAAATCTAGGAATGTCCCCCCCCCCCCCCCCCCCCAGAATATACTGACGAACTCAATTTACAGGGACATATATACTATCTTGCTGAACATACAGATGTTGCTGCGCCAACTGATTGCTGAAATGGATCCGTGATCACCTGAAAACTAGCCACCCAAGAGGCATTCAACTGCATTTTCTCATCAACTCCAATCAGTTATTCACTTGGAAATACCGAACAATAGAAAGTAATTTGAATTTGTCACCCCACTGGCACTCACATCAAGTGGAAGAAGACCCACGAACTTGTAACTGCATCCACAGATTATGAACATGCAGCAGTCTGGGAAGGTCCTTTGTGACGTCCCATGCAAAATCTGCTCCTGGTTATAAGAGTAAAAGGCGACCACCGCTGAGGAACGTCGAAATAATATGTTTGGCATTCTCCTATTTGCTCAGCAAGCCCATTCAGAATGACATCGGTCTGGGTGATTCCTTCTACGAACATGAAATATCTGACACTCTCCCGATCACGACTGGCCTTTTCAACATTGAGAGAGCTACAGAACGTTCTCAACAAACTACACTATCTGAAACGCCCGGTCCAGACAATATACCATTACTAGCTTTCATCTGGAAGAGTCCACTCTTTCATGACCAAATGCTTGAGTTCTGTAATGAGACCATGGAAGGAATACGCCTACTGAAGAAAGGCGACTTTTCTCTGCCCTACTCAAACTACCGATGAATGACAGAACCGTCAGCTCCCGCCTCAAAACAATAACACCATGCTCCTGAACAGATTTTCTTCCCATCTCGATGATATCCTCCGTAGATACTGAAATTGCTTCCGCAAGGGTAGATCCACTACACCTCAAATTCTTGCCCAAGGATGGATAATTGATGAGCAGAAAATATCCCAGAAGAGTGCGTACCTCGTTTCTGTTGCCAGTGTTACCCGGAAGCAGTTAAGCACATACTACATTAATATGGCATCCCGGAACAAAATCATAAAAAACTATTGCCATTATGTCGGAAAACCGTACTAGCTTCATACAAACCATTGGCGGACCAACAGATGAATTCCTCACAACTGCCGGTATTCTCCAGGGAGACACGCTAGGGCCTTATATTTTTGTGATTGTGGTTGACTATATTCTCAGTCAGTAGATCATTCAAGATCTGAAGGTATAGACATCTGGCCTTACAAAACGAATCGGGTAAACGTGAAGCAACTTACTGATCTCGACTATGCAGATGACATAGCACTGACAGCAAAGTTTCTGCAAGATGACCAGGATCTCCTATTGTCATTGGAACATGCTTTAGCCAAAGGGGTCTTTCCTCAATGCCTCAAAGACAGAATACATGACTGTAAATGGAGAGACACACCACCGCTTATTTCATTAGGGATGGGACGCAGCGGAAGGAAGTAGAAGACTAGTAGAAGACTTTGGTTCCTTTGTTGCCAGCAGCAAGAAAGACCTTATGTCTTGGAACGGGCAAGCATGAATGCTTGTAATGGAACGCATATCAACGGGCAGTGTTGTGGTGTAGCGACACAGCAATCTGTTTGCTTAGTCGCTTTGACTATCAATAAACGATTCATTTGGATATTTAATCTGTCGATATTTTCGTATAATTCTGAACTGCGGGCTTACTCTCTAGGCTTGTTTGTGCGAGCGACTGCTCCGCTTGAGATTTTCTCAATGTATGATCTGTCTATATTTTGTTTAGTTAAAGACGTTGAGTGTGTGGACAGGCCAGCCCTGCTTCTCATCAATAAGGTACACTCGACATTTTTATGGCATTTTATGGGTTTTATTCCGAGTTGCGCAGCTTCGCGGCGGTCTGCGGGACCAGACTGTGTTATGAAGCCCATGACATCGGAGGTAGGTGTCGACCTGCACTGGTATGCAGAGATACATTGCGACGGGAGTGGTTCTCCAGTAGTGCTCTTGCTGGTATGGCATGTTGGTGGCTAGTCTCTGCAGCCGGGGAGAAAAAAGAATGCTTGGCTGTTACCCATGCTCGTCCCGCCTCTCGCATAAACTGCATCGTGTCAAGCGGGTATTTCTAGCGCTAAGGCGCATGCGCGAGCAGTTTTATTGGACAAAACATATCGAGAGTGGGTGTTTTGCCGGGGTGTTATAAGTCACGTGGAATGAGGGATCTCCCACCCGTGCTGGATATTGTAGGATCACACGTTATGGGTACCGAGGGTTCTAGATGGTCATGGAAATTGTGCTAATGCCTGGCCGATCTGCAGCCCAGGCGTTATGCTGCCAAGTGTAGTGCTTGGTGTAGAAGTTGTTAAATAAAGCCATCAGTTACGATACCTGCGAGATAGGCTCGCGGCGAGATTCGCTGGCGGCGAGGAACACTAGCGGCGAGACTGGATAGCGGCGCCAGTCCGTCGCGGCCGCGGAGCGATAGCGGCCCTGTGAACATTGCGGCGCCAAAGCAGTCGCGGGGGAGGCTAGCCTTCTGGCAGCACCAGCTTGTAACAGCTCGTGAAAGCCATAGCGGCGCCAGCCATTTGCGGCGATGTTCTATAGCGGCGCTACAAAATAGGGTAGGGATTAAATATAATCAGGTAGTATTTCGCGCACCATGACGAGTTCAATTTGCTTGCCAGTGTATATATCGTAAATAAAATCAATAAGACTAATGAACCTGGTCTGGCTAATTTCTCTCATGTGGGCCTCTCGCACGCCTTCTTGTCGCCTCACCGAAGGAAGTGGAACCTGTGTAGATCCAGACCAACCAGTCATCTCAGCTCATCTGTCCCTTCAATGGCGCTTACTCTCCTGGTTACGGCACGTTACAATATAAAAACGAACTGAGCTGGATTTCCTCAGAGCTTGTCCTGTACACGGCAGTGAAACATGGACCATGAAAAGGACCTTAAAGATCGACTGTATGGCTCCTACCCACGTCCTTCTAATGAGGGTAAACAGATCCTATCAAGAGCGCATCACAAGACTAAGGCTGAGATCTACGATGGATTCAACCATTTTTCAACTGTTTCACTCAAGTAGAGCCAGGTTTTGCTGGCTATACTGCTACCGAACCGAAGCGGACGATCAGATCACCTCTGATGAATCTGTCGGATGCTCTATATCCAACCATAGGACGGATACTTGAACTATATTGACTATAATGGCGAGGGACCCCACCAACTGATTGATGACCTTCCAAGTCAGATGAGGGGAACACTTCCTGGCGTTGTGCTGTGACTCTCATCTTGGTTGCTTCCGCAATGAAATGAATTTGCACTCATTTTCGGTCCGCGCTGAACTATCCTGTATGTGATTTTGTTGCATGCATAATGCACAATATGTCGGAGTAACAAGCAAAACCGGTGCATGGCTACTCACTTCCCTGAATATTGGAAAAGCTCAGAACTTCCTAGTCCTTCACCAACTGAAACATCATCCTCCCCCCCCCACCCCCCCCCCACCCGCCCCAGTCCCCCCGGCGTACATTTACAAATGGTGGAATACCTCGAAGACATGAGTGTATTCTGCGAAGTCAAATATTTTACAAGGTATCCATGGCTGTAATCTCCACAGTACCTCCTCATCCTAACAATGTGTAACGTTGAAATGGTATTCTGTGATATACTCGCCGATCAGAAGATCGAACTATTCAAGGCCCGCAAAAAAAAACTCCTGATACTGCACGTTTGTGCAGCCGTTCCAACTACCCCCTCAGTTGGCACTGTTCCGATACCTGCTAGTGCCCATCGCGGGAAGGCATCAGCTACAATTTCGAAGTCTTGGTAGTCTGGCGTCGCTGCTCTGCCAACTGTGCCAACTACTCGGTCATGTGATTCGTGATCTTGTGAAACTTTATTGGTTTCAGTTGTAAGTAATGGGTCATAAATGGGTATCTACTCCTAGCTCACTACCATTTGACTCGCATTTCACTAGACAATACCCGACCGCAGTCCTACGTTTATTAGTGTTAAACCAATTACTTAGGTTTTTTCCGTCCTATACAGCATGAAACTTTACCAGAATTGAATTTCTGGATGGTGAATGGAATTGGGTGGCCCCGCCCACTAACAACACCACTTACACCACGCCCCCATTCCCGACCCCCTCCCCAGTCTTCTTCCCCCGCTCACTCACTCTCTCCCCCTCTCCCCCTCTCTCTCTCCCCTCTTCCCCCCCCCCCTCTCTCTCTTTCTCTCTCTCGTGGGATACATCTGCCTGCACGATATAACACGCTTCTGATATCATGCTCAACCAGGTTTTGACTGTCAGAACGTGCTCTCATTACGCCATTGTCTCGCTCAATCGGATTCCCCCAAGGGTAGACACTGGGGAACCAAACGCTATTCCCTAGGATCGTCTAATCGCCGTAACTTTTCATCGGACGCCTAACTAGTCCCGGTTTTTATCGTAGTATGCCGATATCATGCCAGCCAAGCTCATGGGAATCTGCCTCGATGTTGAACGGTTCAAGGCGTTTCAAGGCGTCTAGTCACAGTAACATGAAAACTACAAAACACCCTATTCCCGTCATTGCATGCTCACGGAGCCGAGGATCCATAGTATGACTCGACCGGAATCGAACCTCGATCGATCTCCTGGCGGTACGCTCTACCAACTGTGCCAATTACTCGACATGCAACGTATGTGCTAGTGTTCTGATATCAATCGACTTGTGGAAACACTCACTCTAAAACATGTAGGTCAAATTGGTTCCCCCTGGGGTCGAGTGGGACTAAGAGGGGGTTAATAAGAGGGGGGGTAGCAGGAATACAGCGCGCTACTTCACAGTGGAAATCTGGAATCCTTTAACCACGCTGTTTTGGAAGAAGCCTTGGTCTATTCACCAGATTTGACCCCGAGAAGAGACGTGGGCGGAGGTTCAGGCGTACTGTGAGTCCTGGAGAGGAGAGGCAACTGGCAACGGGGCATCGCAGCTCCTACAGAGCCTAGATTGTCAATGCAGATGACGGCAGGGTCTTGACGAGGAGGAATCGATGTGAGGGCCAGTTGAGTTTGTTCAGTCTTTGCCAGCATCACCCTGCAACAGGATCTGTTTTCAGCTGCTTGCGCGCATCATTGCGTCCTGAGCCGCGTCGGGTGTATTCCAGAAAGTCCACTGTCTGAGCGGATGAGGAATCAGGTTTAGCGGCCTTTCATGTGGCCTATATCGATTTTCGCAAGGGCCTTTCGAGGGTGGCCCTCTGTAGAATTCTCGAGTCGCGCGGTTTGGTGTGTGCTACCCGTCTTGTACACATGTAATATCCTTTTCTCTGTATTCTCAGAGGTGAGAGTGTTGTGGAGAGTGTTGCAGGTGGGTGGAATCTTGACTTCTTCCCGTTTTCAAGGTGTGAGACAGGGGTATGCACTGGCTCCAGCATTTCTACACGTGTATGGACTGGAATTTGAAGGGAGTTGTGCGGATAGTACCAGCTGCGGAGTCTAATTCGGTGGAGTCAGGGTTTCTGACATGGACTTCGCAGATGATGTGCCTTATTCACCGAGTTTGTGGTTCTCTGGTTGATTCCCTTTTTAAACCCAAATCGACAAAACGGTGGGTTGCAAAACTATTTCCCCCAAAACGGCAAACGGAAAATTAGTTTTCGTTAGATTCCCTTTAAAGTAATCCGAGCACCGAAACTAAAAACGTAGCCTATTCACTATAAACTGCAAGTTTTTGTACCCGCTCTGCTATATCATTGTTATACACCTGATAGAAAAAAAAATTAGTTTCACAACAATTCAAGAACGGGACATCAATTGATTTTTGTAATACAATCCCATCTGATGGGGAATTTACTAGTTTTTTTATGTTTATCCAGTTCTTTCCAAACAAAAATTACGATCCAATAGGTAAGAGAGGCAATTAGCAAAAACGCTGAGTAATCGTGGTTGGTTTTGTACTCGCAATTCACTGTACATCGAACCTAAAAAGGGAGAGAAATATAGGCCTTGAGATTGCCTCCAGGTAACGTTCTTCTGATTGACTTGCACATTTTCTCAAAAATATTTAGGGAAACGGGTATAGTTTCAGCGTAAATTCTGGAAATCAGATTCTTGCTACGTTACCTGACAGTGAAGTAGGGTAGGCAATCGTCATAAAGTCTTTGAAATCAGGTCATCACAGGGGGAAACTTACAAGATTGTCTCGCTTCAAGCCACCTAGGATGGAGCCTCTTCTTAATTTACTGATTACCAAGGATACCACTGCATGCCTGAGCAGTTCGTGACCTGCAATATCATGGCCTTGGGGGACAAAGAGTCTATCAGATCATGCGGGATTTGAATAATAAAATGATACAAGACTATCGGATCAAGCATACCAGCAGGAATCTGGAACTTAGTAACAACCTGCTTATATCGGGTACTGGATGTGAATGTCAACATGGCCTCAAAGGTGTACGATATTATCTCAAGATGATTGCTTGGGGACCAAAGCAGGACGTGACGTTCTTGCGTAGCGTGATCACTAAGAAACGCAGTTAGGAGTTGGGGACGCTGTTTTGGACGTTTTTTCCACAGCATGTACAGTATGGGTTAGGACTCACAACAAATATTTATTCTGCCTCTGCTTCTGCTTTGACTCGTTAAAAAAAAAAAAAAAAAACCTTTGGGTTACATCGAGGATCGGCTAAGGCAGAAGAAAAAGACTGTATAATGACGGTCGAATCAGGGAGGGTGCTAGTTCTATTTCATATTAATGCTAAGTAGAAGGACCAGTAAGGGTACATACTTGGTCTTAATGTGATCGGAGGATGCAGGCGAAGACAACCTCTAATGAGCCCCCGGTATTATAAGGAAAGTCAGGGAACAGTAAGTGGGACTTGAAAAACTCAGGCTTGGTAGTGAGAGAAGGGAAGGACTGCAAAAGGGTTCTAAATGGCGTTCACAATGAAATGAGTAGAAGGCAGTGGGGTTGGAAATATTATAGGAGGTTGTTGAATGCTACACAACGAAAGAGTCACCACGATCTGGCGGCAAAAGATTTACCTTAGGGGGTGGGCAGGGGCGCAATTGTTAAATGGTAGAGGGGGCAGGGGAAGGCAGAAGCAGCGACACATCGTATACATCGTTCAAGAAATGTAGTGCACGGAGTGAACATGGCGTCGAATGGAACTTCATACTCGCCACTTCTGGTTTTCAAATCGATGAATGCCATTCAAACCCCACTGTTACATTCGAACAGCCTCCAAACGCTACAACCGGTTCGCCATATTAACGCCTACTCTTCAGGAAATCTCCTGTTAAACAGGCCGTGTTCAGTTCCAGAGCGCTCGGGTTCATGCTCGGCGGTGGCTGCGACGTCTGGAACCCTTTACCACTCGAAGTACGTCACGCCACAACCATCTGGCCAATTCAAGCGATTGCAATTCCTAAAATCGTTTTTTCTGTTTCCTAGAGGCTAATTTTCGTTGTCATATCTCGAGCGCTTTGTTGTAACCTTTTGGAAAAGGCGCCATATAATATATTTGACATACAGCATAACATACATACATACATAACATACATACATACTACATACATACATAATACCCCCACATACATACATACATACATACATACATACATACATACCTACATACATACCTACATACTACAACATAAATACATACACTATTTAGTGGCATATATCAACCCCCGATACCAATGATTGTACGTGATGCCGCCTTCCAGACGTGGAACAATCTGAGGACGAATTGAGCTCGGTCGAGCCGCAAAATGATGCATCGGCTCAAATAAGTTTACGAAGTGGAAGAAACGCCAAGTTCTGGAGGCAACCTCAAAAGTCTCAGTTAGTAATGTGCAACGTCCAACTCAGATCAGATCAGACCGTAAAAACCAAGCTGAATAATTGAGTTTAGGGGATCGAGCTGAGAACCCCTCATAGTAACACATGGCAGTTGTGTCACGTTTACGGGTGATGTTTTCATCGCGTTACAGTTGAGGTTTTCATTGAGGAAGGCAGGGAAGCCAGCGCTTAGTTACAAAGTGTGAGAGTCCCACATACCCTTAAGGCACACCTGCTGTGATGGGATGAAACTGAAGAAGTGAGACTAATCAACACTGACAGCTTTTGACTGTGACTTCCCCCCCCCGCGAAGGAAGTAGGGTGATTCCAGCTGAAACCGAGAGAGTGGAATCCGAACAGAGGGGTGCTTTGCAATTAGGCTGCTGTGGCCATACCGGTGAACGCTTTTGAAGAGTCTAAAGCAATCACCCGACTTTTAACCGGCCGTCCAGGAATAGACTCATATCGGATGAACAAAAGCCAGAAATACTTGTTGACTTGCTTTGTGGAAACCATCCGGATGGTCAAAGAGGCAACGATTACGCTAAGTCTGGGCAAGACATTTTTTTGCTCGATAATGATCCGATTCATGACCTCGGGGAGGCGGAGAAGTCAATGCTTCGGTCGATAGTCTGGAGGATGTGCGCTAGCTTTCTCAGATACCGCACTATAGTTAGCTGAGAATTCCTCATACTTAACCTGAAATAAAGCCTTTCCTGCTCAACTGTACCTCAAGGTAACATGGGAGAGATGTATCCGCAGACTAGACTATGCTAAATGCATACCGCTTTTTCCCCCTCATTCAGGCTTTATTACTTTTCGCCCAGGAAAAAGGCAACTGGTAGGTCTCGGGACCAGTCATTACATTTGTTATTCCTTAGGATGTCCTGATTATATAAAACATAAAATAATATTTTGGTGGGAAGCTTTGGGCATGTTTCGAAAAGATTTTGTATAAAGAAAATCGTTTAGAGATACCCGAATGTTATAATGATACTTATGATATAGGACATATATCAGTCATTGCTTTTCTCAAACTGAGCGAACGCAGGTTCTGACGCAGTGAACCGGCAGTGAACCGGGAACAAACTATTGACATGTACATACCATGCCCTAATCGCCGAAACACGACAGCTCTTATGGGTCCGTGTCAGATGTCCGTAAAATTCTACCTCCTCCTGGTGACCAACACGTGACCAATTCCGTCAGTCCGAATCGATGAAATTACATTCTCCAACGCCTTGTTAAGAACCATCTACTGAATACACTTTTTTTGCCGCCATCATATCACCCCCCTCCCCTCCCCCACAGAAGTACAGGCGATGGTGTAGTTTAGCTCAGGAGTAACAACCGTCAGATTCCCGCGCATGCACCGGCCATATCAACCTTAGAATAACCTTCGCTGCGTCGTATCTACTGATCCGATCCAACGTTGGCTGGAAATCGCTTGGGTACACCCAATGTCAATTAGAGTAGCGTATGTTACCGATATCTACGACAGTGGTTATGGTACAGCGGATCCCCCTACAGGAAAACAAAATATACAGTGATTTGCTCAAACATGTCAAACAAAACGTCGGTGCTGTCAGTTGATGCCCAGCAACTTGAACCACCGTCAAGTGGAAATACATTACCACACTGGCCATCAGAGGACCTATACCACGACGCCTCTATAGAAGTCGTGAATCAATTATAGAAGTTTAACTCCAATTTATAATTTGAGGCTCCGTCATCTCTTATATAGGGTTGGCTCTGCTCTCATTCTTGTTATGCATTCATCACTTGTAAGCAATGGACTTATCACAGTAGTAGCGAAAGTAGATTTGGTAGGCCAGGGGGGGGTGGGGGGGGGTCGCAAAGTATCACGGCAAAATGATTTTATGGAATATTTTTTATCCCTAGAGCAATATAGGGTCCTTATTCCTACGTGCGTAGATGATGCGGCTCTTTTATCTCGGCATACAGCTCAATCCCTAAGAAATCTTATCTTCCGCCACAAATGCACTTTTACCTTCATACGCATACAGCATCCGGCATTTATGAATCCCGGCCCTCACACGACAAGTTTACAATAGTGGATCCTGCAGCAACTTGGTTGAAAGAGAGTCCATCCAGTCGAAACTTGATACTTGGCCACCACCAACCTCCGAGGAACCCTATGACCATGCGGTGAATCTCCCGCTTTGCCACAACTTTAGTAGGCGCTTGAGTTTCAATGTCCTGACTACTCTAATTCAATACCTTAGTTTTCCAATTAGGTTGATCGATGTCTGCCTCCTCAAACAAACCAGATACTAGGTACACGCGTTATTATGCCTTGTAAGTCACCAATCTACGCACCGATGCTGGTGCTACTTGGCCACAAAGGTTTTTGTAACTATGTCACAGGCATCAACACCTCTCTGCAAAGAAGAGTAGGCTAATGGGCTTTCTTGTACCGACAAATGTTTTGTAGCAAGACAAATTAACGTCGGTTCGGCGGTTCAAGGATCCTTCACCCTGTACATATTCCGTTCAGCCGTCAGCACAAATTGATGCCTGTTTTCCGACCACAATCATTCTACAATTATCTTCTACGACCCATAGAGTTTCCCACATTCTTGACCCTTGAATATGGGCCTCTTCGGTGAGGGGTGACCATGGTTAACACAAAAGTCGAATGGAAAGAACAACGCCATACGATGCTATATCACCTCCTGTTCCACCTTTCAAGGTTTGCTTATATTTTGATGACATTGCAAACTTGTTTCACAGAAGCCTGGCTTCCTCTTCCGCTTTCATAACTATTGAACCGGTTCCTCGCTATCGACTCCCCACGGTTCTCCTCAGCTTGTGGTAAAAACAAAACAAAAATTGTTTCCACGTTTTGAGGAGGAGGGCGAATATTGTACAATGATTCCTGCCCCCCATGATAAGTTTCAATCAAAGATCATGGCGCACAAGTTACTCACCCCACCCAGGCGTAACTGGTGACCTGTAAAGATTTTTTTGAGTACAACATACTCCTATGATGGCAGTAGTTTATACTCTCCGGATTATCGGAGAGCGTATCGGTTCCCGTGATCGGGGAGTATCTGTTAAATTGCGCGAGACCGTCCTACGACGTTGGGAAGGGCTATATTAGCAAGCATATATCATTATTATATTATAAATTGTTAAACCGATGAGGCATTTTCCCCTCTACCTTCCATCACCGAACACTGCGAATGAAGATCAAACATCGATCTGTTAATCGTTAACATAAGCTATTCAAGTTCTTCACCGAATCGTCCACATCCTTACTGTCCCCACATTTTACCGACCTCTCTTTTTGGGCTTTTTAAAAGGCTGACTAAATCACACTAAAAAAAAAAATTTTTTCTATTTACTATCGTTCACAACTGTACCTAACGATCTCCTCATCGAGAATACCGATATAAAGTTGGTGAATGCGAATAAAATAAACTACTAAGAACAGCAACAACCGTTTAAACCAATGTAGGAGTGTAAGGTATTATCCTTTTTTTTCTCAGAGAGCAAAACTGTTTACCCTGTTTTAAAAACTCCCCGTGAGGCTGTTTCTCCTGTCTTCCGATTCCCTAGTAAAGCGTACTGAGGTGTGCCCAATCGAAAGCGCTGCCGAAAATATCCCGCATTTCATGGAATGTTAACATAACAATTGTAATCCTTCAGAACCTTCAGGTTCAATATCCCGAAGAACTGTTCAGCCATTATTGCTACGAATCAAAGATTTTTTAATAGAATAAAAAATAAGTATAAGAAAAAATCAGATCAATCCCACATTCCAAACTACTTCGTTGTGGCCGTCCAGAATACGTATATCTCTCGAGTTGTGCCAGTTGACCTACTTGATCATGGAGGTGATCGGTTATGTTACCCCACGGACAGTGTACGCAACTTCTGGTCCCAATTTGATGTCAACCCATTATTCCCTAGGAAGGTATTTAGCAATACATTTCATTCACTCGAGGAACCTGCTTCATATAGGCAACCCGCATCAATTAACTTCGGCTGTCATGTATGTGATCGTGTTAGCTCTGACCATGATGCGTTAAAATTACAATAATATTGACCAAGCAGAAAGACTTGGAAATGTTCTTTATCTGAAAGATTCAGAGATTCAATCTCTCGCCTTTTCCATTAGAACATTCGTATCAACCCTCTGGTTGTGTTTATTCTGTCAGTCTGACGGGGGGGGGGGGGGGGGGGGGGGGGGGCGTGCATATCTACCTGCCTGTGTGGTCTGTTCTCGTCAGTCAAAGTTCAGTGGATTAACGAGTTGACATTGTTCATCGCTTTCAGTATTTCATGTTTCAGACTGCTTGGATGTTTGAGGAGTCTCGTCATTATCTATGTGTTCCTTCTTCGGAAAAACACTATAAACTTAAAAACCATGTGCAATAACAAAAATTACCTAACATATTTAGCCACTGTTTATTTTACCCTGCGGTAAATTACCAATTCCCGTTATAGGAATCTACAGTTCCATTCTTTGGAAGAAAAAACTATAACACCTATAAATTTAAGAAACTAAGTGCAATAACAAAGTAATAAATCTACGATACTATAATGGCATTGCTTATTATACCAAACGTCGTTATCAGAGCTTGAAACACATGCATCATACATTGCATATCATTGCAGTGTGTAAATACAGTAATCAACCGCCCTCCATGACAATTAACACTTCGGCAGAATCCGTAAACGTCCGTAATCAGACTAGACAAAAGATGTGGACGACTGCCAATATAAGCTAATAAGGGCTATTAGAATCACAAGGGGGTTTACTAATTGCTGCTGTGTTCGTCGATAACCCATGCACTCAGTTGATTTATTCTCAAACACACAATTGCATTTTGAACGTATTTTACATGGTAAATCGGGTTCGATTTTTTTTTCTGCAATTTTTGGTTCTCAGCTAAGCTATGTTCCCAGCTAGTAAACAGACCCGGACCTCAAAAAGCAAAGCCGTGGTTTTCTTTCACTACTAGAGTTAAAATAGATGACTGAATTGGGCGATTAAAGCTCTGTTCTAGCATTGGATAGGCAGATAGGGAGGTGAAATGACGGGAACCGTCCCTCACGTTTTTTTTTTTTTCGTTTTTTTTTTTTTTTTTTTTTGTTAGGTGAAGGTCATTGAAGGGACCCAAGTGATAATTGGCTGTTCCACTCATGGCTAAAATGTCTACATGGTTCAATAATATGGGCGTTTCAGCTAGCATTATTACCCCTTTTTTCAGTTTCAAACTGTTAGGCTATAGCAGGGTTATACTTAGTGCATTTCAACAACGGTCTCAACGACTCTTTGACCATTGGTTTTCCAATATTTTTGCATCAACGTTTCACCAATGTTCAAATCCAAAAAGTAGAGAAATGCGTAACAGAAAGCCCAATCAACAACATTTTGGCACTCATTAGTAAATCCAAAGATAACAGGCAACAATACATAAATATTCACGAACTTCTGTTCTGACGAGCTCAGAAGGAAGAAAGCATATATATGAATACTCACCCAGCCTTGCATCTGGGAGTTCAATGACAAAACCATGTCTTCCTTCACGGACTAGGAAGCTGTTATAACAAGCTCATAAGGCCTTTTCCTAAAATTCTGAATTGTAGAATGAAACCCATCGAACAACGAGTGGTTTGGTACGAACATCAATGAGTGAGACTACGGCTGAAAAGTATCGTTAGCCAGTTTGTAATTAAAATAAGGATAGGTATTTGGCACATACGGCACCTTCAAAGGATGACGATAATCTGAGCGATGTTACGCTATTGAATGGTGTTCTTAAAATAGTTAAACTCGTATACTTACTGAAGGAATAAGCAAATTCACCTCTCATCATGTTACTATATCGAGCGCCCACAGTATTACTGATGGAGTTGTATCAAAGTGAGGTAACGCGTAGAAATTAGAAGTTTCGTCATGCTAGAATACCTGAGGGTGAAATAGAAGATATTTGAATATAGATATATATAATCCACACCGGGTCAGGGTTCCTATTACTGGAGTTAGTGCACGGTTATTTTGGTATTAGGAGGCGAACGCAATTAACTCAAGGCGTTAACGCTCTCTTTGTTCGTAAGAGTATATTTCACTGTTGCAAATATTTATCACATAATATTTAATTTGAAATATCCATTCGACAATCTCTAATTCGCCCTCTCCTTGTTTTGAGGAGAAAATATTCGACGAAACGAACTGCTTCAATATGTATATCGACTCCTAAAAAACACTACTGTCGAGGCGTCTCGATGCATTTGCGATAATTGCATTACGTCCTTTGAGGAGTACACTTGAAAACTCGCATAGGTTAAGGTTGGGTCTTCTCCTCTTAGCACGTTATCCAACATTTAGAATCAAGTTGGCGTTGGACGATAGAGGGTAGCACAGTATTCTATGAAAAACAGTCGACATCGTCCGTCTCCCGGCGAAAGAGAAATGTGTGTCCCGAGGCAAAGACTCTTAATTAGCCGTCTGACTTAGATTTGAATTTCGGTCACTACTTGTGAAGTTTGCTTTGTACATCTATTTTCTGATATTTACTGCTCGTAGAGGGAACTTTTTTTTTTTTTAGCTCCCATCGTTAATTTGTACCCCCCCCCAAAAAAATATCGTGCTTGAACACCCCTTTTAACCGCTCCTGGGCTTCATTTGAACCCGAACCGATGGACAGAACCCCCCTCTGAACTTAAAGAGTTGTACCAATCCCCATTCTTAAATTCCCCAACACATTCTTTCCGACATTAGGCAACGGTTTGATATCATCAGTCGTCAATTCTTGACACAATTTTCATACAGGGTCAGTCTCCCGATAAGCGACCTCATGCCAAGCGGGGTGAGACTGTTGCCAAAAATTGTCCCTTGAAATCAAGTGATTACAAACAAACAAAAAGCCATAAAATTGCTCACTCTCATGCCACCGCGATGAAGCCTCTTCCCCCCCCTTTTCCTACTTTTCTTTCCGGTTACATTGGCCTGTCTTGCATTCTGTTAACCCGTGTATTCCTCAACGCCCTTAGGAAGCCCTATGGGGGCTACAGATCTCCATGAACGGGTGGGGCCAATGAGGATGGATAAGATTTTATGAAAATAAATCATGATACATTCAGCTTATGTGACCATCCGATGCTGAAGATGAATATGTTGATGATATTCGACGAAGTCCTCAAATGAATCGACTTGGCCCCGGAGTATAAATACTGTAATATGAAGGAAACCAGTTTTGCATTGTACCAACTGGATATTTGTCGCTCTCCAGCATATGGAATTACCGTTGTTGAAGTGTCGTCAATGAAGTGAGAAAGGCGGATGATCGTTACAGGTAGTTACGAGTGATATAAAAAGTTTTGTTCTATGGTCGAGGTTTGTTAAGTAGAGGGCAGATCTACCTGACCCGGCAAGAATAAAATTCGGATATTGTACATTGTCGCTGCGAATCCTTCCCATGGTACATCAAATGAAAACTGTTCCTTTTAGGGTTTCTCTCGCCGTGAAGGAGTGTCAACACCAGAAGGCAAGCATGCCGATGCCTTCATCCTTGTTTTCCTGTCTCAAGCGCCTACCGAGACGGGTCACAAGTGGGCTAACAAGTATTGAAATCATGAAATGTCAGCGTTTCGTAGCTCGACATCACTTGTATTAGGGAGAAGAGGTTATTACGACTAAAGATTGATGGAACGTTCAAAGTTGAAGGTTTACAGCAGTAGACTTTTACCCGATGAACGACGCAATTTGGCAAGTACTAAAAAATCCCCGCCATGACGATAGAACCGATATTGTGCGACGATTCCCACTCTAACACGAACGGACAAAGGAGTAGCCTCGCATACCCACGTCGGAGAGAAGGAAATGAAGAAAGAGAAAGGCCCGTACTGTAAGGGGGAACATCGGTATTATCTGACCACAGCCAAAGAAGAGGAAATCACAGTTCATCGACGGTGCTCATCCACGATCAGTGTGACCAGTTTCCTCGATGGGCCCTAATGATATTCGTTTGTGTTCCGAGCTCAGCATCATGGGTCAATTGTAGGGAAGGTTGCCAGTTTGAACAAATCACCAAATCATATGAAATTGAGGAAGCCATATCTTCCCAACCGAACATGCTATAAACAGGAAAAAACGGAGAGGATATTTGAATGATTTTTCACTCTCTCTATAATTATAACACCAAAAGGGTTCATTAGCTGGACTTTGCCTTCAAAGAGGCAGTGTCGTAACAATTTTGTATTCACAGGCGAGGACTGTAAAATAGGATATTGTTCCTTAACATTACAGAATGATATTCACGTTGTACTCATAACCAAACTCATCCAAACCCAATTACGTGACTGTCATGCAAAGACGCGACGGCTATTGCAGGAAACCATAATCCACCTTTGACATTCTGTTCACACATCTGATATATGGAAATATCCAAGCCGGATTCAATGCTAACTACTTCTAATTTGAAGTCAATTGCGCTACACTGTAATCTAAAAACCCCTGAGCATAACACTGTTCTTTATTGTGTGGAACCGTTTCCCCCTGACCAGATGTGGTAAAATAGAAGCAGCCCCCCCCCCCTTGAAGTTCACGCTGATGAATCTGACTCGAGCTTTTGACATTTACAGAGCCCTGATCATCTAGAACATGTCCAAACCCTTACCTCTTAAAAATTTCTGTTTATGATTTACCAGCACTGTTTAAACTAGCACACCTATCTCGGAGTTGTGTACACAATTACACAAATCCTAAGTTTATGTGAAAAATTCCACAAATTGTGGGTCAGATAATACACAAAGATCGTGTAATTGGTTACACAACACCTGAATATGTTTGCTAGTTTAACACATTTTATAAGAGTGTATGTTTTCCTGTAAGTGTTTCGGCCAATTGTTCCGCGTGATTATAAATTATATATTCTGACTATAAAAAACAAAGTGACAAACCGTTGCTTCAACATCTCGTTGTGTGGAGAAAAACTACTGTCATCATTATTGCACCTCTTCCCTAGAGAAGGAGATGGTATTCTGCCCATGAACGACTTAGATAAGTTTCCTCGCATCCAAGTGTCATATTAACCTTTCGGAATATGTGCCCCGTTGTAAGGATTACTGGTCCAACTTTCGCCCGCAAATCGCTCGGGAGAACCGATGCCAATTTAAATAGCACATTATTGCAGGCATCCAAAGTAGGCGTATCCCCCTGTGAGAAAGAACTCATCGATTTGCCTAAAATGGAACACAGTCGGTTTTAATAGTTCATAATTATCACAGAGCTGTCAACTAAAGCATCGGTGCTACCATTGATCCCTATCTAGAGAGTGCGGGCTACTGATGCTTCATGACACTGGATTTGAAGAGGCCTTCCATACATGAGCCTTCGGTATTCGTACTCTTGTCTTGTCTTGTCTTGTCTGACTATGCAAACACCCTAACTAGTGGTTATCACTGCCATAGGGGACAGCACACACAGGCACAAGCTTATTGAAGAGTCAGAGTTTGAAGATATGATGAAGATTTACACCATCACCAGAACCACCCCAGGACCACTTAATTCCTGCATAGTGAGACTAATGCAATTCCAATCTGGAATGGTTCTGGGCCAAAATGACCACCTGAAGACGTCGTGTTACAATAACATTTCTATATTTAAGTCCCTTCACTGATGATGATCGTTTGCGATAGTCGTTAGTTTGTTAGTTAGATATTCAGTTTCCAAATAGTGTTCAGAAAGAGCTCTTGAAGGTAAGGAGTCTGGTGTCTGTGTACCGATGTCGTCTCTCCTTGGCAGCTATACACAACCACAATTGGGTTTCCTTCAACACCTCAGCAATTTGTTTGGAATTGACCTGACCTTAGATTTATCCCCTTGATGCGCTACACATACCCTAGACTACACGTGAGGTTGATAATTAGTCAGTAGGCGCTGTCTGCTTATGCTGCGTGGTGCAGTAGGCCGTGAGCGAACGTGCAACCCGGGTGGTGCAGAGACGGTTTTCTGTCCGTTTGTGATGGGGAATGACCAGGGATTAAGTCAATAGTGTGTGAGATGCTCTCGCTTGGCGCAATACAAAACCCAAATCCTAATTCTAAATGCTCTATATCAGGGCTAATATGGTTACAATAAAAAAAAATGATGAGAGTGTATATTCCATGTGGAATAACGTTGATACAATATTCAGTAAAGTTTTCCAGTTTTATCATTAGGGACTGCCAAAATGTACACCTAATAATTTCAGCTTGAGGAATTCCCTAGTCAGCTGAGCACCTTCGGTGGCAGCCCTAACCGAGGCGTAATCAATTGAAATGTAAGTTAAGCCAGCTGACGCGTACTGCGTTGAAAGGTATTCTCCGTTCAGCTAGTTGTATCGTATTGTAGCTATTATATCTTTCCTTAGGCAGTTAGGGTTGAGGATTAAAATTGAGGTTTAGAGAGAATAACTTCTCCGAGGCAATGCGTCCAGCGAACTAGGAGTCGTGACCCGCAGTAGCCGAGGTGTCGATCGGCCAGCACCAGCTCGGTTTTGTTTCCAACATATGTTTGTAACTCCTCTCACCCTAAGATTGCGTGTGTAAAGTATATTTATGATATTATCTAGACCTCATTAGGCTCATTCCCTCATTATAGTCATGGACGTCTTCATTCTTTCCTTATTGTATTCATTCAGAACATATTGTGCATCGCATAAAGTGTGTTATTCATTGGCGCATCTCGGTAACAACAACCGTTACTAGTCTTCAGCAGCTGTTGATGGAACTTGGTCATAGATGATGCGCTATTCCCCAGTTAAGCCCTGATGACTTGTTGTTCGCTCATCATGTCCTATTGATTAATGAAGATGCGGTGACATCACCTCCGCCCATGAAACGAGGAGGGGCAGAGCGCGGGAATTATTATCATTTTCGCTGCGACGGTCGGGTGTTTACGGCTGACATAAACATACATTTCGTTGCGACAGGTAGGCTTTAGTGTTTTATACTTCAATCATTTACTGTCCAGCTTAACAGGGGCGCCCAGGGTCCGTTCCAATGCTCGGATTCCATAGATGCGGATGTTGTGTTCGTTAAATGTCAAACATCACTTGTGCGGGAGGTTAACATTTTAAAAGGAATTAAACTGTCCAAAATTTTAAAGTGTGAGAGATGTCACTCATGAATGAGGACGGTGAACTGCTTTATTAGGTGGATAATCCATAGAATCGATTGGCGTGATCGGCATCCTGGCTGCATCTGTACAAATGGTAATTTTGCTTCCGCTCGTTCCATTTCATTTGAATGATACTCTGCCGATACGGGACTCGACTTCCATCTCCGAACCATTCGCTGAGCACGGATGACCGCTTGAGGGAAAAGCGTTTGCGAATTTGTTGGTGGTCTTCCCAACTCAAAACGGAGCCTCTCATTTCCGACTAGGGATTTCCCTAGTTAGCTGAAGCAGCTTCGGGTGAAGCATAACATGAGGCATATGAATTAAGTAAGTTAGGCCAGCTGATGCGTACTGCGTTGAAATGTATTCTCCGATCAGCGAGTTGTATGTTATTGTAGCTATCATATATTTCGTGAGGGTTGAGGATTTTGAATTGAGGATTAGGACGCAAATGGATACTTTCGAGACAAGCGCCTCAAACCAATCAGGAGGCTGGACCCTGCAGCGTGGGTGCCAGCCAGCAAAAGCCGATCGTGTCCGAAATGAACAACCCATCAGCTCGGTTTTGTTTCCAACATTTGTTGTAACCTCTTCTTACCCTAATAGTTACGTGTGTTTAATCAATCAGTATATTTATTCCATTATCTTAGCTCATAAAGGCTCATCCTCTCATTATTGACAAAGACTTCAACCTGCTTGTATTCATTCAGAATAATTGTGTTATTCATTGGCGCATCTCGGTAACAACAACCGTTACTAGTCTTCAGCAGCTGTTGATGGAACTTGGTCATAGATGATAGTTCCGATGCGCTATTCCCCGGTTAAGCCCTGATGACTGGCTAACTGGGTTGATCGCTCATCAGTGTCCTATTGATTAATGAAGATGCGGTGACATTACTCCCGCCCAATAAAAGAAGGGGGGGGGAAGGACTCGGAAATATTGTCCTGACATAAACATACATTTCGTTGCGACAGGTAGTTTCAGTGTTTTTTACTCCAATTATGAACTGTCTAGGTAAAACAGGGGGCTTCCACTGACCTTTCTAACGCTATGATTCCTTGGTCGGATGTTGTTGCGTATAATGTCAAAATGATAATATTCGAGGACGGTTAACATTTTAGAAGTTATTAAACTGTACTATTATGTGAAAAGTCCGTGAATGTCACTGCATGAATAAGGACGATGAACTGCTCCTATTGGGAGGATAATCCATGCATTCGATATGCCGTGATGCGGCATCTTTGTCGCATCTGTACAAATGGTAATTTTGCTATATCGTGTCGTTCCGTTTCTGGTGAATGATACTCGGCCGATACGGGACCTCGACCTATATCCAAACCTTCGCCAGGGGGGGAGATGGCTTCTGAGGACTGGAGGTCTGTACTCGCGTGAATCCGCTAATCGTGGGGCCATGCTTGCATGCATGCATGCATGCCGTATCTTACATCCGCACCTATTGAATCCTAGCCATAGGCTGGTTTTTTAGCACTGGGTTGTTCCCCCATGCACTCCGATGTTTCTATGGTGCATCACCCACCACGCAGATTGTCAGTACGCAGAGGTACCGCGCCGCCAGCTGCTGCCCGGGTATACACCTCCCTCCTCATCGTTGGTAATCTCCGCCAGTCTGGTAACAAATCGAAAATCTGTCGGGGGATCGTAACTGAAAATTCCTTATTCCAGAATCAGGTAGATTTTGACGTCTGCTGGTCCCGGCGTTGGGGGTAATGTCGGTATGGACACCGACGTGAAGGAACGACCCTTATCCGTCGTAGAGTAAATTTGCTGGAGTTTATATTCAAGACCGCGGTGAGAATCGATTCCTGACAAAGTTCAATTTTGGTGAATTTGGAGAACTCCGAAAAATTAATGGATGGATATGATACAACTCCGGAAATGGAGACTCAATTAGCCAACAGTCAGATTATTGATCGAGAGTGTAAGGTGGGGACTGTGTGTCAGGGCATTAAATGCTTCCCTCATCCCCGTAAATATATTTGAAATGTCACTGTATGGATCTTCAGGAATATACAATTGTTATACAATTGTGCTCGATTGGTGTTTGGATAGCCCCTCGAAGGAAAGAAGGTGACGCAAATCCCAGAGTGGAAAATGTAAAGAACATTGTCTAGTATTAATTTGTTCTCGGCCTTTGCCACTCTGTAAGAAAGTATACGATCATTAATCAAACCCGGCATACATGTATGCATGATAATCGGTGATACAGAGACAGGTCAAAAGGGTTGACTATAATGTACAGCATCCCTATCGACATATGGGTGTTATAATACTGATCATAATAATAATAATAATAATAATAATAATAATATAATAATAATAATATAATAATAATAATAATAATAATTAATAATAATAATAATAGATAACCTTATATAGCGCTGAATCCAGCCTAAAGCTGCTCCAAACTTTTTTACAGGTGAAGAAAAATAAACGAAAATCACATATATACAGACAATCAATAATAACATAAAAACAAATGAGTCTTCAGTCCGCGTTTGAAGGCATCCAGAGAGTTCATGGATCTGAGGTCCTCTGAAAATGGACGGCGTTCCACAGACGAGGGGTGGAGTATTGGAAGCTTCGGTCGCCGAAAGTCTTCATTCTCGAGACGGGGAGCTGAAGACGCTCGGTTGGTTGACTGCATCCGGCGGAAACATCTCGTACTGGTTTGTTGGGTGCCGATCCAGGGAATCTCGTAGGTAGGCCTCAATATCTCCGAGATATAGTAGGTCCACTCCATAGCTGCCTCTTACGGCAAGTGGGGAATATTGCACATATATAATATTGCACATAATATAATATATTAAAATACCGTCATATTGCCATAGTATAGATCGTCATAGGGCAAAGCGTCTTCATGCTTACAGGTTCGATTGATTCCTCAGAGACCATACTTTTCTCCGATATGATAGGGGCAAATCGGATCTGGAGCATTTCATGTGGAATAAAAAATAGAGCAGCTATTTGTCCAAAATGGCAACAGAACAGAGGGCAATCCCCGTAGTTGCAGGATCTTCATCGGCTGATGTGGCACTATTCATTTGTTTCTTCTTGCTACCTTTTCGAGTTGCAAATGGACAAAATTTTCACAATATGTCTGAAAACAAGCAAATTTCTTCGCCTTTCCCCAAAAAATCATTCATATGCATGAAAATTCCAGTTATATACCGCATAAATGCTGGGAAACCCTATGCTTTGATACTTTGTACCTTCTTCTGAAATTTGGAATAATTCACGTCCTCCATCGCTAAGTATCCAAAAAACTGAACAGATTTTTCAAGAAATTCCAAATTTGGCCAAGAATCAATTTTTCCCTGCTAAAATTGACATTTTTGGTAATTTTGGGCTGATTTGGCAGGGGAAGAGCTTGTTATTTGCCTTATTACATTGCTACAAAGTTTGAAATCATTCGGCCATCGGAATAAGGGAATATCTTAAAAAAAAGTAAAAAAGGTAAAAAATGAAACTTGCCACCCCCAAATTTGTCTTTTTGCCTCAAAATTCCCCAATTTTAATATAGTTTCCGTCTAATTTTTCGAGAGCAATAAAAGGTTTAGGTGACTATTGAAGCCGTGTGCGAAATTTCACTTTGTTCAGCCACTCCAAAATGGAGATATTTGCGAAAAAACCATCAAAATCTGACGGACACGCAAACGCACACACACACACACACACGCACACAAAACAACGGGACACTTTTCGCAAGTGCACCTCATTGCTGGATCACCGCAACAGGGTACCCACAAATGGGTTGCCTCGTCAGTTGGATATACTAACCACCAGGGTTACCATAGCAACCGTTGCACTGGCAACCAGCAACAGTAAATATAGGGTGAATGGCAAGTTGACTACAATATCTCGTCTGGCCCTTCGGGACCATGAGTGGAAAAAAAAGAGGGGGGGGGGAGGGCTGTGAGGGTGCGTTATCAATGCTCACCAGAAGGGGAGTATGCAATTTGTGATCCAACGCAATAGACAAGAGAGAGAATTATTGAGTTTTAGATCTAGGTTCAATTGGCAGTTGGGAAAGAATTGGTACACAACTCGTGGCAAGCACTATCATACATAACCACCAGGAAAGTCGAGATGTACCAGTTGGAGTGGTACGCCATACTACCATAGGTTGGGAAATCCCCTAACAAGGTAGATGAATTCCTGTGGCTGGCTTACTAAATACCCCAATCCTACATTCTAATCACCAAACTAACATAACATATAACAGATACGATCCAATACCATTAGCCAAAAATTAGCCAGAAAATACCATCCGAAGCGGCAGGCATTCGCAGATAAATAAGCTGTGGCCGACTAATACACCATCCCTATAAATATCGTCGGATAATTTGTCTCGACCGCTATGTGCCGTTATGATTGGTGTGTTTATTTCAACAAGTTCGGAAAAGGGGCACTACACGCGTTCCCCGAACCATACTTGAAAGAGGCGTTCCTTGTGAAAAGAGCACGAAACCCCGCTAAACTGCCCGAGGGATCGTTGACGAACGTCGATACGTGCTCATGAATAAGACTTACAATCCAAGGGTATTCCGTTTTTACAATCACGGTACACCAAAGAAAAAAACATGACTTCAATCAGTTGTGGAAGAAACGTTAAACCAACAAAGAAAATTAATTTAAACTTAAAGGACAACTGCGAAGATTTCAGGAGCCTGCGTCCCGTTTACCGCAGTAGAATCGCCATAAGTTTGCATTCTGAAATTTCTGGAAAAGATAATAGCAGCGAAATCTCCGTTATTTCGCCTCCGGTTAAATCTAGGTAAATTACTTCCAGGCAGGACTCACCTAAAATTGAAAATACATGGTACGAGTGAGAGCGCGATAGGCATGTTGCAAAAAAAACGTTCAAAAGGAAATACGGTGGTACTTAATATATATAGGCTATTTCGTTATAGCTAAGGAAATCTGTAATGCATTGATAAATGTGAGTGCCTACGTATGCGACTCACCCCCCCCGAGAGAGACCCCCCTCCCCCCCGCCCAACCCCTCCCCCCACCCCCAACCCCTCCCCCCCCACCCCTACCCCCACACACACAATAAGCCTTAAAAAAATTGTTTGTTTGTAATCCCACCGCCCGCTCCGAATTTCCTTCCGCTACCGAACATATTTTTTTATTGCAATATTTTTTCAATTTTTGTTCCCGCTTGCAAAATAGTACATTTCCTCACAAAAAACTTTCCCTTGTTCGATCGTCGTCTTAACACAAATTATACACCCAATCATACCATACCTGTGGAGAGATGCCAGTCCGGACGGGTGAGTCATCGACCGATCGATCGACCGATCGATCGATCATGACCGTCCTACCCTTGCTCTTATTCTTCCCCCGAATACTACTCCCGCACTTACATTTACTAGTTTTCGGAGCCAAGAACAGGGAACTTGGAGCCGCGCGATGCACGGCGGGGCTATGTAAATGGCTTGGAAACGATCGTCACACAGATCAAATTACTGACTGGGCCTGGTGGCTGCGTGTTCGCGGCGATTAATGCATTTAGTTCAACACGTTTGCCAGACGGCACTACCTTCCTAAACTTTTGGAGCACTATCAGTGTTGCCACTTCGCAACTGCGATGTGAAGAATAGTGAAGTTTGCAATCAAGTTCTGAATGAAAAACAACAATCATTGGAATGATTATAGGAATTTGAGCATAATCCCTTCACGATCAGTGTGACTGTCAAAGTCTTCAAAGAAAATAAACCTCAGCCCTACAAATTTTGATAGGGTCTCATACAAAATGTAGCAGACAACCGCGATTGAGAGCGAACACAGTGTGGGGCTGTAGCACTTCTCATGTTATATTATTTGCAACTCGCCGAGCGTGCGCTTCCGGTCACACTCAAGTAGTTGTGAGACTACAACAGTGCCGATCACTAAGTACTAGCAGGTCAAACATGGCGTCGTAAACGCTCGGAGTTCTGTGTAAACTCGGCCGAGTGTAGCAAGGCTTTATGACCGAATTTGCACTGTTGTGACGACTTCTACTGAAAGGAGATTTTTGATCCACTTAGCAGGGTGGAACAAAAGCGATTCAGACATACTTCTGAAAATTGTGAGAGTCGCGGAGTCAAGAAATGGCCCATAGAGTGATTTAGGCCCAGATGAATTGGTTTCAACCTTGCGTGGTTTTTGCATGGAAACTTCCGGTACGGTTTGCTACTTAACTTTGTACTTGTACGGTTGCCGCGGAAACTGAAGTACTGATGCAGTAGTTACTATATGTGGGAAAGGAACGAATTTAGGTCCTATTTAAATGTTACTTATGTGCGAATGGGACTCTGCGTTCCAAAACGAAACAAAAAAAAAAAAAACGCCAGCCTGTCCGCCTTTTCAGGGGTCTGGATGACAAACAAACATCTTTTTTTTTTAGCCTAAGGTACCGGCAAGAAAAATTACGCAACTGACAATAACGGCAGCGGTATATCTTGAGAGGTGCGATCCTCTGCTGGGAATGAACATATTTTCCTGTTTGGGAAGCCATCAAAAGACAACTGCGGTTTGGATAAAACAGAGGTTATATAGATTGCGGAGAATAGGAAGTCTGTATCTATATGGTCCAACCCCATTTAAAAAAAATCGATGTTCCTATGTCGAGTTATTTGCCTTCAAATTTGGGGACATTAATCAGGAGAATTGGGAAGAATCCCAATTTCGCAACAACGCATGACGTCAAACATTAACAACAACACAGGCCATTAGGTTTGTTATTTAATTGTTCCATTTTGTTGAATGAGTCAACATTTAGCAAAGTTCTATTGTTTTTCTCTCAACCAAAGTAACCATCACACCTACCCCCACACTACAGCAATCCTCTCCCATAGACTAATGCTTTTCGAGTTGAAATTAATGTTTGAATTTCAATAGAAACCAAGAATGCTTGCAGGGTTTGTGCAATCGTAATCACATGAATTTAATTTGCATGATGGGATGCATTTCATCTTGGCGCCCATAACACTATTTCACATCCAAAACTTCAAGTGACTATAACTCCGTAACGAAAAGTCCTATTAACTTCGTTTTGGCTGACTCATTCCCGTTTTTTTATCCAGCTAATAAATTAGCCTCCTTATCCGGCATAGTATGTCCTTTAATCCTGAGCAGGCGGGGTCAGCAAAACATCACCAAACGTATCAGTTTGGTAGTTATTGTTTTGCGATATATAGAAGTCAGCCGTGGTTGGTACACTCCCCATCGAATGCAAGCAAAACTTGAGGTAGCTCTTTCGTTGTGAGGTTTACAGATCTTGTATCAAATGACGTGACTCCCATCCTGCCACCGAGCGATAGTCTCCTCCGAGTAAACCCCGTGTGGTAACAAAACCAATGAAGAGGCGCCTTTCCTTCTCGTCGCAGAAAGTAGTAACGTGGATATTTTATCGAAAGAGTGAAAACTTAGCGTTTCGCTGGGGAAATGCCCTAAAATACTTTCGTTGCTCATCTCGCCTCCACTGTTTAATTTGTGTGAGAGCGACCTCCCAATTTTTCCTCCGTATATGAATATCGAGTACTGTTTGAAGTGTTCGGGGCACTCTGGGCTGATAGAGCTGCTAAACAGCAGAAACGGTTCTGTAAGCAAGGGCCCTGGGGGGGGGGGGGGTCCAAGGAGTGTGTGCCTCGACAAAATAGTTCAATGACCATGAAGCATTGCTATGAGGACGGGTAAACAAAACACTTTCAGAACCTGGACACCACACAAGCGGTTAAGAGCTGAGCAGTGAACTGCGCTGTGGTCATTTTTTTTATACCACTTTTTTGTAATGCCTTGCCGAAGGCAAAATGAATGTATGCAGTCATGCACCGTACGTAGTGGGTGTGTGGTGTATGTGTGTGTGGTGTGTGTGTGTGTGGACACCCACTTTGTCAGCCACGATATCTTAACATACGAAAAACTGTATCACGTTCAAATTAGGTAGGGTTTGAACCATTATGGGGAGGATTGACCCCTATTGTTGTTTTGGGTGCCCGTTCAAGTTCATGAAGGCACGAGGTCCGAGGGTAAAGTTCAAGAAGTTGTCAGCACAATATCTAACACGCGAGTATCTATCAAATTCAAATTGGGGTATGTGAGGTAGCATATTGGTGGGATGAACCCTATGTTTTTTGATTGTCAGGTCAAGGTAATCCGAGGTCACCAGAGGAAATCCGTCATATATCTCGGCAACGAAACATTTTGGAAGACTGTTCGTAATGAAAAGTTCGTTCGTCTGGGTGAAATACATCTGTGACCGACTTTCTTTGACCTCATTGGACCTTTGGACCTGGTTTTTGATTTTTGCCTGCTTTTTTGTGTTGGCCCGAAATCGTCTTGTGAGACAAACAAAAAAGTCAATGACCCTACCATACTATGATTAACTCTTATTCACAAGCATCTCAAGAAGGTAGAACGGTCAAGTTCAAAGGTCAGCTAAAAACTGTGAACGGGATAAATTGGCATTTGACATCTGTCGTCAGCATGATATCTAATGAATTGCAAATAACTATTAAGTTCAAATTAAGTGTGTGGATTGTACACATGATGAAGATTAACCCTATTGTTTTTGGAATCAGGTCAAGGTCATTCCAGGGCACCATAGGACAATCATATATCTATGCAAACGTCATTGTACAGAGTGAGAACAAGCTATAGCCAACCAAACATATATTTCCCACCAGAAGGAAGACAGTACGATTGAGTATTGGACTAGCACCAATATTCCCCCAGTTAAGACAGTACAAATTCTTGAATTGTATGTTATTGTTATTCCTGATAGGTTGGAGTATTGGACTAGCACAGTGACCAGCCTAATGTTTTTATACATCCTGATCAGTAGTGGTGTTGTTAGGGTGGGGTGTCAATTGTGGCTCTCGCACGCACCCCTCCCAGGTTTCCTAGGCAGCTTATTGAAAATTGAAAAATGTAGCCCTATGTGAGGCCCTGTATCACTCATTATTGACAAATTCCTAGTTGCCAGGCAAAAAAACGCCTCTTCTTGCATATACGTCCTCTTATTTAGTGTAACATTTTACATTTAATCCCAGTGGCATTTATCAGGGAAGATACAAAATGGGATTAAGAACCATGGATATCAATGGGAGGGTGGGAGGGGAGAGGGGGGGGGGGGAGGGACAAATGGCAATTTTTCCATAGGCCTATTTGTATTCAATTGAGGGGGGATGCCAAGTGGGGGCTTTACATAATTGAAACCGTGAATGCGATCAAATTTCCCTAAACTAGTCATTTACAGCAGAAAGGCACAACCGGAAATGTCCTGCAGAATTCAATCAGAACACCCGATGTGGCCAGCCCTAAATCCCTCTTCAACCACTGCCTGCATTGTGTGTGTATACTATAATAAGCCCTTAGTTTGGGGTCAACATTTAGTCCAATCCCCAAAAGATTTAATCTCTCATTTTGTGTGGGTGAGACTCTGATGAGTAAACATAAACTTTTTACTGCCTGACAGAACTCAGTGTGGAGGAAATGGTACCTGGCACTTGGCCAATGCTCAGAGGATGTAGTGTGGGAATCCCAAAAAAGTATTCTCTGTGTGCACTCTCTAATGATTTTATCTGATTGTTACATTGTATAGTTACAAATTCCAGGGATGTAAATTACTACAGGAGGACTGACTATTGGGTATGATTCACATGTGATCATAGACAAGCCCCAAATGAGAGCCGCGGATGATTAACTGTGGTGTGTTTAGTAGCAGTGAGAGGGGTAGTGCGAAGGTGCGTTGGGGAGGAAAGAAGGAAGAAGAAAGAACGGGCAAGGAAGCTTTGAAAGTGGGGAAGGGCACAACATTTGTGGCATATTCGCAGGAGCACAAAAGTGAGGGCAATACACGGTACCCCAGGAGAGATGGGTAGGGGTTGAGTTATAAAAATCCCCCATGGCCCTCTATCTGGTGTGACAGTACAAGAGTGGACTATTTGGGAAAGTTGTGGGTGCGGATAATCACATTTTAAAAAACCAATTGGCCAGAAGTCATATGGATCACATTAACTGGCCAACAGAATTCAGAAGAAAGTCTCAAACATGGGCCTATAGATATATAAACAATAGAAAAATCGCAAAATCTTTTGTCTGTTCTATTATCTATTGTATCAATATCATGCAGCCAGATAATATTTTTTATGGGAGGTGCGGCATGGGTGGGCCATCGAGAGAGTCATTCCCAACCCCACCAATGTAGGAGGGAATATGTATTGAATTGAAAACCTTGTGAAAAAAGTGACCCTAAAAATTGGCAATAAGACATTTGATGGACTGGTAAAATGGCTAGATACAAGTATTTAAAACAGTTATGAAAGGTGTAATGCATGGACCCAAACCCCTTGTACCCAGACAAGGTGAGTCATTGCACTAGGGGCGTCAAAAACTGAATGCACCTCAGTCACTTTTGGGCCTGAAAAATATGAAAATTGATACTTCCACAGTCACTTTGAAAAACCACAGAATACTCTGCTGTTACAAATGGAAACAATTGCCTGGCAATGACTTTCCCCTCGGTCACATTAGTGATTAACGACATATGGTACAATGACCAACATGTGAGGCACCCTGCTATTGGAGGGGACACTGAATGTACTACAATGACTCACCGTGTCCAGGGTAGTAGGGTTTGCAATTGACAATATATAGGCCTGAATGCACGTTTTCTTTCCCAACACATATACCCCAAAAAGGAGATTTTTAGCGGAGGGGAAGCAGCTAGACAAGCATCATGTCTCGCCGTCCGTTCGTTCGTTGTTCGTTCGTTCGTTCGTTTGTCCGTTCGTTCGTTTAGTCGTACATTCTGGTCGTCCCCGTCCATGTAACTTCGGAACCGTATACGAAGGTGGATGTGATGAAAACAAGTTAAGATTCCAATAATTCCAATTAATACCCTGTATTACCCAAGCCTCTTCCATTGAACGATGCTGTGAGAGTGTTTTTTGTTTACCCTTATCCTCGAGTGCAGACTGGACTTGACTTGACTGGGGCGATGTGAAAATTTGTATGCAAGCACTGAGGTGCTGGAAATCAGGGGATTCCATGTTCACTGTACAGGGCCTAGGAGTTGTGGCTGGGTACAAAATATGAAGTTTTGTTGGGTAATAAGATAGCTAATATACGGCCTAGGAAGGAGTACGTGGGGACTTTGTGCTGCACTGAGAGCATTTTAGGCTAATAGGAGACGTTCCAAGCCATTCCAAGGTTATGACAAGATGACAGTGAAGGTCAATTAAATTTGAATAAACAATAAATGTGGATGTGTGAAGAACATATGCGTTTGTATTCGCCACAGGAATTTTGCCCGTCCGAAGCTATCAAGATATCATCACTGCCACTTCATTCAATCTATGCTTTGACCACACAGTCACTATGAGCTGTAAATTTAGCTAAAGTGATTACTCATCATTAGCTTGAATGCTTATGCCGACTCGGGTGTACGGTTCCTGGGGCTTCCACACTGATGGAAAACGTGGACCCTCTATGGTATGACTAGGACTTTACCTGCACTCTTCCAGTTAAACTTACGTATCAGGTTTTTTTCTCAGTATTTTACTTCAATTGCCCTCAGATGACTGTCTGACCATGCGTCAAAAGCAACAAGCATCTCTTGCGGTTAGATAAATATTGCCACGTGATTGGGTCGTTTTGGGCAAGTTGTGGTTTGAGGTTGGCAGCAAACATCTTGCAGGGTTTGATAAGCTGAATCAGCATTGGTGATGCCCCAAACCTTGTAAGGGGAACAAGTCGGGGAAAAAAGGCAAGGGCTCACTAGCAGAGTGGAGTTCTTGTTATACATTAAATTTGGGAATCCGAATAAGAAAATAGTATTCTGATTCAGTCTAATATGGCCCAAAGTTTCTGACAAAACGAATATGGCGTAATGTAGAGGAGAAATAGCAATGAACGTATTTGGTCGGGGAATCATAACCATCGGGGTATTCAATGAAGCTATATATCAGTGTAGTGGCTAGTGTTTTAATACCGACAGGACGTGAAGAGCTGACAGGGGTCAAATAAAGTTCACATTATCTGTATTTGCTCTTCTTTAGAAATCGATCTATTATAGCCTTCAGGGTAGTTTCACTGAATGAACTCTTGTACCCGGCGGAGAGTGAATGAAAGGAGGGGAGCGGAAAAGCAGTATTGGATCCTATAATTGAGTAACGGAATTGCAGCAATTAGTGAGTGGGACAGTCGCTTTTGGGTTGTCGATCTCATATATTCATGGTGGCAGGGCTTATAGCAAATGTAAGGTTATTAGTTGATTTCCACCATCATGATCTCAGGTCCGCACAATTTGCTACGTGGTGGGAAATAAATGACTAGCGGAGTGTTCATGTAACCCACACAGGCTGACCAGGTACTCTGACGAAGTCAGGAAAAATAGGCTCATGAATTGACCCTCGGGTGACCCCTACTTAGCTATTCAGGACATAAGGTGAACCACTTCCCCCTAGGTCCAACTCAAAAAATCCAACCGCTAAAACATTTGCTAAATTATTGCAAATTGGGGAAATGGAATGACCTCCAAACTACAAGAACCGACGTTTGTGGAGATCCGACGGATTTGAAAATTTTGATCAATACAGCTCAAACACATTGTTTTCCTCCAGGGACATCGAATCTATGTGATGGGACAAAAGGTATATATTAACAACATGGCACTTAGACCATAATAATTAGCATATTTACGTTGAAAATCAGTCAATTCTGGTATCTACTATCGATAGCTACGTCCAAACCACTCGTACTATGAGTTTGTCTGTAATCGCGCCAGCGAGCGCACACAAAAAACATGAAATAGGATAACATGATCTAGAACCCAGAAAAATCAAACCAGAATTGCTCAAAGTCGAATCAGACAGAGTGCACTAATTCCTAATACCACATAAAAAGTTCTCACAATCAGACTTATGTTTCAGCACGATCATGCTAACAGGACAGTGTGACATACACACACAGGTAAACACCGTTTACGACGAGGACGTGCCCCCAATTTTACTATGCAACCATAGAAATCAGCAAATCTCGATTGGCCACCGTAAGTGCACTGCCAGACAATGCCTTCAATAAGTGACAGTTACGAAATGAGCAAAAGTTAATATGCACCTCGATACAAACGTAGTGGTGTAAAGGGTGTAATAAATACTGTACAACCGAGATTCTTGTCAACTTCACGGATGGAGACTCTCACTCGTGTTGTGAAAACAAAAATCACCAACAGTTCTCATCATGAACCAAATAAAAAATAAAAAGATGAACTTGTGCCCTTGCCTACACCACTGACTCAAATGATGGAAGTCAATGGTGAAGTGCATTCTAGCGTAGTAGTAGGGGTGCTGTGTCATTTTTCGAGAGATAGGCTTGCTAAATTGATGTTTATTGCATTTTCCGGCTTTTCAATACGAGGAATCCAAAAATCGAGGCTTATATTCTCTGACATGGTTTTGGCGGCGATTTTGGAATTTCAAAATTGCCGTCATCTCCTTTTGGAAAGTGATCATGCTCTTGTCATAGTACCTACAGACTGGTATTTTGTGACTAACAAATGCTTGTCGATACGGGGAGATCTAACGGATAATACACCTCACCCAAAATTACATGGCGGCCATCTTGAATTTGAAAATGGCCGCTGTTTAGTCACGGAAAGTTAGCGAATTGTATGTAATATCACCAAAGCTTTGTGGTGCCGGTAATATGCATACCTTGGACATGGTGTTTGGTGATCTTAGTACTTTGTATAACTAATCAGGAAGATCTTTGGGATCGACATCAGTCCAGGGATAACAGTAAACTTACGGAAAGACTGTTGAAAACTATACAGCGGATGCGGATTTCACGACGTATCGTACATTATTAAGGTAAACAAGTCAATGGTATAAATTGCGTCCGGGCCAGATGACGGTCCATATGAATCGCAGAATAAACGGTATTTCCGTATCTTTACAATCCGGGTGATCGTCCAGAAGAAGCGATGATTACTCTAATCGTCAGAAGAGTAACGAATTTAGAAATCGGCCGATGTTTAATTTCATACATGAATAGGCATTGATGTAGTCTTACTACAGTCGCGCAAATAGTAATAGCATACGCTAGCTGCGATGTAGATGAGAGAGACCAGGTAAATGCTATTGTTGTAAATACTTGCGAAACCAGGTGCTTAGGCCTTCACGAATAGTATAACGTACTCATGTCGACGTATTACGTATAAAATATTGCTGACACCCCACGGTCATGTGTATTACGTCGTACGTAAGTTCCAATAACAAAAATACCGGTAGGTAGGTAATAGTATGACGTAGGCTTACACAAACATAACACGGGACGTAATAAAAATACGGTACTAAGTTCGTTCAGACATGAAAAAAAGTATGTGGGTATTGCTTGCAAGTACTTATCACGTATGCGAATAGTTTACATAAGCAACTCAAACGTGCGTACGTAAACAATATCTTTTATCGACATATGGTAGAAAGTATACGCATCAAATTTTGTATGTGTTTATTAATAATGTGTACACGGCAATATAACCACGTATTGCGAGTAACGTAGACGAAAATAATTACGTACGTGCGACATACGTGTTACGTACGTACGCTATAAAACCA